>JABUQX010118479.1:0-17500 GCA_015478945.1 Trachelipus rathkii
GTGCAACAGAAAAGCGTAACGCCCCCATTAGGTTTGTTCTTGTTAATAATTCAAAGATTGAAATATATAGTGTTAAGAATATAAAAACTGATATTAGCTTGCAAAGATTAACCGAGAAATTTTATGTTGCAAATTTAAAGATAAATGTATGAGGCCTACCATTCTTAAGAAAGTTCGGCTTAGGTATAAATTTAAGGCTGGATGCATTAATAGACCCAGCAACCAATCAAACGGTAAATTTAAATAATGGTCATAATTTAAAACCTTTGCATGTGCATGGTATTTCAAAAGTCATTCTTTCTACATTTACCAATCTTCCTCTCCTTCCTCTTAGTCCTATTTTAACTCTAAATGATGTCATATAAAAATATAAAAATTTATTCCTTAATCCATATGTAACGAAAAATCATAATATAAAGAGAAACAACGATGGTGTGAGATATTTGAAGGTCATGACGAAGGAGTGGGAGCAAGTGCGCCTGCAGTCGAGAGTAGGACAAAAGCGACTGTGTGTACACAAGAACCGACAATATCCCGTAAGGATACTCGGCGAGCTCGCTTCAACTTTCCCGTACAAAACCCAAATTAAGGGAAGCCATCCTAATGAGGCCAAGGAGAATACCACAAAAGCTATATACACGTACCAAAGCGGAGTAAACCAATTAGTCGCCACAGGCGTTTTAAAGCAAACGAATTCAACGTGGTCATTCCCTATATCCGTACTTGAAAAAGAAAACTGAAAAATCAGATTAATTACCGACTTCAAGGGATTAAATATGGGAGCAGAAATAGATGTCTTTGGATTGCCAAATATTGATGACACTTTGTTTTCCTTGAAGAATTGCCGTTATTTTACAAAGTTGGATTTAACGCAGCCTTTCTACACGATACCGTTGCATAAAGATAGGCAAAGGTATTTCACCATCACCAATAATTTATGTACTTTTACCTATATCTGTTTATCCATGGGTTATTTGAATTCCCCATCGGTATTCCAACGCTTGGTTAGTATTTTGTTTTCAGATATAGGGAATCGCCACCCCTATATAGATGATATTTTGTTGGTTCCGGCCGGAACTGAAAATTTCAGTTCCCGTACACCCCTAGTTAAGATTACAATTTCTTCACATCAGTTTAAATCCCGAGAAGTGTAAAATAGGCGTGGGAGAATTAGTTTATCTGGGGGTTTGTTGTAAATAAGGATGGAGTGAAACCCAACCCTGGAAAGGGGGGGGGGGGAGATCGTTAAAAGCGAAAGGCCTAAAACCATAAAAGAACTGAGGGGCTTTATTGCCTGGGCAGGCTTTTGCCGCGCTTGGAGAGTAAAATGAAACCACTAACTGGATTTTTAAAAGGCAAGCCGTATTCGCGCAGATGCGTGCCGTGGAATGTACAGGCCGAGAAGGCTTTCAATGACGTCAAACATGGGGCAAATGCCTGCACCTTAGTTTACTCGTGCCGTAAGACAAAAATAATGGTGTACGAGTCGCCCGAAGCAGTGGCGGGAGTGATCATAGGGGATACTGAGAGGAGTCCCTCCTACGCGTTCTATAGTTGCATTCTGAGTCCTATTGAGAGAAAATATGATCAGGTAGGCAAACAATTGCTTTGTCTCGCCAAGTCGCTGAAGAGATATGGTTATCTCTTAGTTGGAAGGAAAATATCAATTTCGACGCAGTCGCGTGCTTTAATTTCTAAATATAATATAGTCAACGACACTTGTAATCAAAATTCTCGTGAAGTGAGACAACTGAATCTACAGAGTACTTATGATACACCTATACGTATAGTTTCATTGGGCTGTGCCTTGTTGGAGAATCTGGTTCAAAATAAGATCATTGAAGAAACTATGAACGAAAATACGAACGAACAATCAGTTACCGATGTACGAACAAACGAGGGAGCTGAGGACAGCCATCTCATCGACCAATCACGGCGCTTCTGACACAAGGTCGCGTGACGTCAATCTCACCGCAGCGTCAGCCAATCACGAGCTCCCAATGAATATATCAGCCAATCAGGAGAGGCCAAAGATCACTACACGTGGAGTGAAAAGACAGAGCAGCAAGTCCTTTAATATTAAGAAGCGTGCCGACTTAGAAGCACAGTTATTGCCTGAAGTAAAACAGAAAATTAAAAACAAACGTGTTGCAGGAGCAAATGAAGATCAGTTATTTGAGATTAAGAGTATAAACCTAGTAATGAGTTGTGCTGAAAGTAATAAGGCTATTATTAAAAGATTTAAAAGACACATGGATTATAAAATGATTGCTGAGCAACAGAGGACTGATGACTACATAACAAGCTTATTAGATAAAAAGGAGAATAGCTCTTTAAAAGTAGTTAAAAGTAGTTAAAAGTAGTGCTGTGTATATTATTTGAGTGTGTATAATGGCATGTGTGCCATACACTTCTGTTCGCTTTTGTAAAGGTCTGACATCCATACCCTCATGTGCGCCTTATAAATGTTCGCTCTAATAATGCTACGCCTGTTGTTAAGGCATTTGAATCTATTAACAAAGCATTCAAGCTGACCAATAAGAGCGGTGAATTTGAATGTGACTAGCGGGTGGGGCCCTCCTCTAGAGGCACCAGCTTCTAGTCGGGATCACCTGGGTTAAGAGCGGTTTGCACTTGCGAGTGCCTGTTTGAATAATATAATATTTACATGATTCCAAAAACACTATTTCCTTCCAAATCGATCGCTTTAGTAAATTTCATGTGGTAAATCCTCAATTAAAGAGATTTAGTAGAAGAAACTATTGTTAAAGTGTCTCTTAGCATGAGATATTCCCGTTCATCGGTCGTGCAGAAGCGAATTGTCACAGACCCGGGAAGGTGGTGATTCAAGTCCAGCCTCATTTCAAGAAGTGTAGACAAAACTATACATGGCACTTGCACATTTCATTTACCTTGCCCTACTCACCAAATAGTAATGTCAAAGTAGAAGCTTTACACCGTACATTGTTATCCTGCTTAAGGTGCATGTTGGCAGAACCAGAGCTAAAACATCAGGAGTGGTTACACATCTTACCTTTCGCTTTATTTGCTTTGAGGCAAGGACCCATTAAAGAAGAAGGAATAACGCCGACCAAGTTATTATTCGGCCAGAATGTTAACATACCGGGATGCCTGGTGGATATGCTTCAGTGCTCGCCCCCCCCCCCCGCCGCGCCCCCCCCCCGGCGCCCCCGCAGATCACTCTAATGACGATGTAAACACTTACATAGAAAACATGCCGCGTTGCTAGAACCGATGGGATACTTGTGCTTGTCTGTGTCAATGCCTACAGAATAGAAAAAGCAAATTTGTGTTAGTAAGAACAAGCAAAATATATTGGGAAGGTCTGGAACCGGATACATGGCCCCTTACAGGTTATTAAAGTTCACAAAGAACAAGTGTGTAATACTGTTAATACAGACAGCAAGACTTCTATCGAAAACCTGAGAAACATAAAATTGTATTACAGTTTAGTTGAGTTGGGGCATAAACAAGAGAAAACGGGAAATGGAGAATGGTAACCGCTAAGGGGAAACAGGAGCGCTGGTTCTCGGAGTCCCCCTGGGCTGGTTTTGGTTTGGTTCTGGTGATCAGGGGCGGGGTGGTGGGATGTGGGCTTCATGGGGTTTGTCTTTTCGTGTGGTCGGGGTGTCTAATGGGGGTCTGATTGCAGGACGTGGGCGGTTTTAAGTGAGGGGCTGGGGGGGAGTTTAAAGGGAAGGGCGAGGGTGTGTGTGTGTTTTCTACGAATGTTGTGGGCAGTTATGGGGACGGGAAGTGGTATGGCGGTGTTTTCTGTTTTCGAGGCCCGCTTGATAGCAACGTGAAAAGCCCGGGCGTGAATGTGGGGGTGTTGGCGGCAAATGGGGTGGGGGTTGGGACGGTTTAGGGTTTTTGGCATGTGCGATGTTGTGAGGTGTTAGGACGGGGACAGAGTGACGAATGTTCTGGGGTGGGTGGACGGATTGAAAGGGGGGTGTGTCTGTGCCGTGGCTAGTTCATTTGTTTAATGGGAGTGTTTGCCACAGAGAAAAATGGTGAGGGAGGGGAAAGGGGGGTGATTGTGAATGGGAAATGTGTAGAAAAGGGGTGAATGAATACTGTATTGGCCGGAGATATGTAGTGCGAGAAGCGTGGGGGGACGGTGACGGTAATTCTGGGTGGGAGTTTGGAGAGATGTGGGAACCAAAGGGGCTTAAATAAATCAGGTAAGAGTAAGTGTTAGTGTTTGGGAGAGGAAGAGAGGAGGGGGAGGGTTAGGGTTAGCAGTAGAGGGTGTGTATTGGAAGAAGAAGATTTTAACTATTTGGGATGGATTTGGGTAAGGGGTGGAGGGGATGAAGGAGCGAGATAGACGCCTAGAGTAGGAGAACGCGAATGGGAGCTCTTGAGTGGTCTGAGGAATATATGGAAGGGGGGGATGCTATTAAAGGAAAGTTAAGATAAGTATGTTGTTGAAAAACATTGTGGATAACCAGGGTGTTGTAGGTGTGAAAGTGGGGGTTGAATGACAATGTCGGAGCAAGTTGGAAGTTTGTTATGGATGAAGGGGTTGAGAGATGGTTTTGTGGGTTGCCAGAGGGAGAGGATAGTAGGAATAGGGTGGTGAGGGGAGAGATGTGATTGGAGGAATGGCTTGGTGGGATGAGCCGGGAGGAAGGGGAATATAAGATGGTATGGGACATCTAGGTGCGCCAATGGAGGAATCAGAGAGTGGTTAGGAGTGTTTGGGAGGCGGCGAGGGGATAGGAAGGAGAGGAGGGGGAGACCAAGAAGGAGCGTGGATGGATGGAATACAGGAGTAGACCTGGAGGGGGAGGGATGAGCGGAGGAAGCGGGTAGGGTGTGGCAGAGAGATGGTGGACTGGGTGGAGCAGGTGGGCTGGCTGGGCGAGATTGAGGGGGAAGTGTGCATAGCGGCGCTGTACCGTTAATACGCCTAAGCGGGACAAAGTGCTGGAAAATACATAAATAAAATAATAAATAATATATCATATGATAATATACAATTATATGATATTATATTATTTATATATTATATCTATCTATACTATACATATATATATATATTATTATATATATTTATATATATAATCATATTATATATATATATATAATATATTATATTTATATATACTATATATTATAGTATATATTATATATATCATATAGTGTGTAAATGGTTTGTTATATATATCTATCTATATACCTATATTATATTATTATATACATATATATATATAGTATATATATAGTATACTATATTATATACTATATATTATATATATTATTACTATACTATATTATATATATATTATATATATATATATATATATATATATATATATCATTATATATATTTATATATACTATAATATTTATTATATCCTATATCAATATATATATAGTATTACTATATAAACAGATATAGTTATATATTATATATATATATTATAGTGTACTTCAAAGGAAACTTGTTTAAACATATTATTAGTGTGAAACAATCTTACCCAATTTAGATCCACCGAATAAAATACCCGATTTAACCATCGTGGATGTCTACTATGTGCCATAATATAACATGTGTAGTTAATATATGGTAATTTTTCCCAATATGTGATTGACCGGTTGTTTTCCATTCTTTTATGTGATCCTATCCATTTGCAACCCAAGCCCAACCAACAGTTTAATAGTAAAAATTAATATAAAATGTTTCTACGAAAGAGTATTTTATATATATATCTATATATATTATATATATATATATATATTTATATATATATTTATATATATCTATATATACTATATAGTATTATAATATATATAATTACTATATATATATATATTATATATATTATTTATATATATATATATACATAATATATATTATATATATATATATATAGTTATATATATTATATATATATATATATATTAACTATATATATACTGGGACAGTCAATCACAGTATAAGTCTACGCGTTTCATGACAAGTGGATCCATCTCAGGTTATGTTATGTTTTAGGGCATCGTCGATCCATATAAGATTGGTCTCGCTTACGGAGCTGCTAGTTTCGTTTAATGATAATGTTGTATTTAAGTAAGCAAGTGTACATCTGATACTTATAATCTTTCATATGAGCTAGCATAGGACCTGAAACTTAAGGCTGAACACTTATGGATCGGCGAAGTCCCTAAACCATACTAACTATATGGATCTACTTTCCTGTAAACGTTAAAATGTTATGCGAATTTATCGTTAAGTATAACTTATTATTTATATCGTAAATTTATTTACTTAATTTTTAAATATTAACATTAAATATTTAAATATTAAATTTTTAATCCTAGTAGATGAATTATAAAATGGGAGATCATAGAATTTATGTAGATCAAATCATTGGACAATCACTAACATATATTATATATATACTATATAGTATCATATAATATTATATATATTATATTTTATATTTATATTATATATTATATATATATATATATCTATATATATATTTATTATATATATATATGTAAGACTTTACAAAAGGGACATCCTGTAACTAAAACGGCAATATCTACAGTAAACAAATTATATATTTGGGTTCATAGGAAAATTTTAGAAGGTTTTTTTTTTTTATCGAAATTTTTTAGGTTTTTTGGGGGGGCCATCTACAGGGGATCGAGCGAATGTCGGGACGAGGGGGTGCACGGTGAAGTCCCTCGTCGCACCTAGAGCCGAGAGACCGACACTGATTATAATGCTGTTTCATCTTAGGTGTCTCGTTGTTTTAACAAAACGACTTTTTTACTATATATATATATATATATATATCATAGTATATATATATATATATATAAGTTATATATGATATATATATTATATATACTATATATATATCTATATATATATATATTATATATATTATATATATATATAATTTCACCATTTCTATTCTGTAAGTAACATCGTATGTAAAGAATTGCCAGTAATTTGTTTATTACGTTAAATGTATTTACTCATTTAATATCTATTTTCACTTTAAAAAAAACGAGATTAATACTCATTAATAGAAAGTCTTATCCAAAAATCAGAAAACTTCTATTTTCTTTCCCTCGGAAACAAATGTTTAAAAAAATACTTATATACATATGGAAAGATATCGATAGATATCGGTATAGATATTTTTATAAATACCATTTCACACCTTTGTTTATTTGACACGACTCTCACCTTTACACCCCTCCACTTAATCAATCTTATTATTAATTGGTAGCTGTTTGGAGTTTTTATTGTTCAACTGATATCTGCTTTCGAGGTAGTCTGACCATTATATAATATATATATATATATATATATATATATATATTATATATATATATAACTACTAATTATACTATTTATATATTATATATATATATATATATATATATATTTAGGTTGTCACAACACTCTAATGGGCGAAGCCTATTCAAGGAGGGGGTGTTGTCCGCCTCAGAAGTTCACAACTAACGCAAATTACGCAGATGAGGCAACAGAGCAGGCATTTTGAGTGCGGGAGACTTAAATTAGCAGGAAAACAAACTGGAAGAGAATTCCACAGAAAAGAAGTGGCTGGAAAATTTGGCACCACAACGAAAGTTTCTGGGGATTTCACACACAAACAAAACTCATGCGCAAGACCCAGCAGCCCCTATGTAGCTACGAGGGCGTCGTAAGGTGGTGGCGCGCGAGTGATAAGTTCCTCCGAGCTCCTGCTGCGGTATCCTATAGATACAAGAGATAAGCACCAACAGTCGCGCGCAACAGATAGAGGGTCTAGTGAAGTGGAAAGTATGGACAGTTTATAAGTCTTTATGCTTTGACTCGACCCTGTGAAAAAGCGGAAAAAAGAGCCCCCCCCAGATATGAGAGGCAGTACTCCATACAAGGGCCGATGAGGCCTTTGTATAGCTGGGTAACGGAGAAGAGGAAAAAAGGCTCACAGATCTAAAAACGCCCACTCTTCTTTGGCCGTAATAGCGTTGTTAATATTATCATAACAATTTACAAACATTTTTTTATTTATGTTTAAGCCAAGGATGTTTATATATTGTCAACAGGAGAGAAGAGAGAGAAACGTCGAAAGAGATAGGAAAGTTTGTAGGTGATTTTGAGAGAGAGAGTTTGTAGAATAATTTTTTTAAAAGAATTAAATTACAAGGTTGAGACGACCCATCCGGAATCCTATCCGATCAGCAGAGAATAAATCGGAAGATTCAGACGAGGGCATTTCTAGAGTAAAGAGGGCAGAGATTGAAATGAGTTGAGAATGAAGGGTCTGAGTATTGTAATGAGAGAGGATAGTGGTCGAAACATAGGGTAGTGGTGTTCAAGAATTGTTGGGACGTCGGAATGTGGTGTGGCGGTTTTTTGATTAGTTACTCCAATCGTTGAGAATGCTGATATGATTTCGGCCTCCTCCCATAAATCATATGAGGAACCCAAAATTCCGTGTTATTTAACAGATTGAAATCCCCCCAAATAAGAGGACTCACGTAATTTTGGATGAGGAAGATACAACAGTCTGTGAGAGTAGTAAAGAATCTTCAAGAAAGGGTGAAAATTGTTCTGTTTAGAGCAAGTAGCAGACACAAGATTATTGTAGTGGAAGGAAGAAAGATTTTTAAGCCATAGAACTCGAAAGTTAGGAGATTCGAGCTTTCTCGAGATGTGTTCAGGAGTCTCTTTATGTGTTAATAGGCACCTACTCCACCTTCAGAGGAATTATGAATAAGTTATATTGGACATATTAAAACGAATTAGAGATGATTCCTAGCCAGTTGGGTCCAGCAGGAGCAAAGGTTAAGGCTAGAGCTTAGAGAGGTAGCTGTTTCCATGGATAATTGCAGAGTTAGATTGCATCCACGGATGTTAGGTAAAGTCGATAGTACCCGCCGCCTGTGCAAATATGCCATCCTTACATGCGACACACATCCAACCACAAAAACAAACCAACAGACCAAAAACAGACGAAAAAACAAACAAAATCGTGAAGTCAGGTTAAAATTGTTTAGATTAAACTATTTAAAAACCGTAATGTTAAAAAATAATCGTGTTTACATTAAATATGTAAAACAATATATATATATTATAAACTTTTCCTTTGCGTAGGAAAGGTGCGAAGGTGCGATGGATAATTTCTTTCTCTGTATAAAATAACAAATATGTAAAAGGTATACATACTGTATAAAATAATAAATATGTAAAACAATATATATATTATAAACTTTTCCCCTTGCGGAGGAAAGGTGCGAAGGTGCGATGCATAATTTCTTTCTCTGTATAAAATAATTTAAAGATTGCAAAATTACCTTGTGGATTTAGTCAGAAATAGAACTAATTTCACAATAGTTTTTATTCGAATGTAATTTTTGTATTCGGGTGTTGCCGTGTCATATAATCGCCTTGAAGTGGTTTACACATATTTAAAACTTGGTGAAAACACATTTTCTCTGACATCAAAATGCAATTGTATTGACAATAGGATCTCTCTTTTCCAGTCAAATTTGCAAACAAAATATATAATATGTCCTTGGTCTTTCGCACTTTTTAGTCTCTTGTCTTTTTACCAATCTTTCTCAGGTGTTCTTCATAGATAACGAATTTCCTTTTAAATGCTTTGTGTCCTAGATATTGAGTAACTTAATAAATTCGTAATTCTGTTTTCTATTTACCCTCTTGTTTTTTGACGTATGAGGTGTTTCAAGGATATATTCAAAGAATATATTTGCAAACGGTAGATCCTATTTTTAATTGGATAAAGAATATTCTATAATATATATAAATATATATATATATATATATTATATACTAGTTATATATATAATATACAATATAAATATGTTTTTTATAATATTATATACAGTATATATATATTATACTTATTATATTATGTAAATTGATCTTATATATATTTATAATTTTTATTAAATATATATATAGCTTATTAATATATTTATTCTTATATATTTATATTTATATGTATGATATATATAAGTTATATTATTATTATAACCTATATTATATATATTTATATATATATATGTAATTATAGTATATATACTATATATATATATATGATTATATATATATATTATATTATATATTATATATGATTTTTTATAAACCACTAATTAACATACCGAACGTAGTAATCATATATTCAATTAAGAATCAACCCCCCTATCTTATTTTTTTGAGATCATAGGACAGAGGCCAATCTTTCTAATCGACAACTCAGGTCTCCATTTATCTTTCCCTGATTAAACCGAGAATCGATCTGAAAAGTAACCTTGTCTATTTTCAGCTGTGGGATGGACTTTCAGTAAAACAGCGACAAAGTTCATGTTTTACCGTGTGCATGTCTGAGTAATTGTCACTTAAAATTTCAGACATACACACGCATCCACATTTAATTTTTAGGGGAACTTTTAATAATAGGTGGAATGTAGGTACATTTGTACTTTCTCCAAAATTACCCTTTACTTTTTTTATTTCCCTAGATATTATTATTTTGCCTAATTTGAGAGATTATTTACGCAACAGCAAATGACCTTTAAGCCTATGACATCCGATCTTTTTCGTATTTCTATCTCAGGTAAAGAAAATCATGGTTATCTTCACTGCCTCAATAACCATTTTATTCATCTAGCTACACTACATAATCTTCTATACAGCTACAACATCTTTCAAAATACACAACTCAAACATTCTTCTGACCATTTCTAAGAGGTTGGTCGTTCTGAGGCACCTTCTGAACTGTTATTACCATATCAGTTGCTTGTTCTGTATGGGAAAGTTGTTCAAATTTATGTGGAATATGAATCGCATATCTGGGGTGATTGAAATCGTATAGGCTGAAGTGAAGAAGCCTTACGATCTTTGATTTGACAACTCCCTTTCTATCACCAATTTTTTCCAATCTCTATCTAGGCATCAAATCTTTGCACTTCTTACCTTATACTATCACTATTACAATGGACACTTCCCTTTTTAATTCTCTATTCGTGTATCTCCTCTTTTAAAGAAAACTCGAGCGACTCGGATTTCTACGCAGTGTTCTCGTTTTTCTGATCAACTCTCTTACACCAGACTTAACTGCTATGCCCAATCTTACATGTACTCCACTGTACTTGATTCTTTTAAATTTCCCTTTTCCTATTCATGCAAACTTTCATGTGGTATCTATCATTGCACTTTGGCTTTCGATTTTAACTTACTTTAATTTTTCCCAACTAGTGGCGAATTTAGTAAGCCAATTGTCTTTACCCACCGGCGGAAACATAAAAAATAGAACATAGACTCTTATTCAAGAAGTAGATATTGCAACATTAGAAAAATTCTAATTTCCAATTGTCTCCGTTGACCTAAGTGGTCACTTTTCTGTTAAAAGTGATATTGGAACCTGAAAAAATTGAATTTCAAAGTTAAACCATGACCAATCCTCCATCTTATTTGACTATAGGAAATGGGCAGTCAAGATAATGAATTGCTTTAGAAGTTAAGCATATATAACCTTCATCTCTTTAAGAAAACGTGTTTAAAGTTATCAGCTTGCAAAAATTTGCACCCTTAACATTATGTTTTCCTATTATTAAATTAAATTTAATTAATAATATAATAAGAGGCATAACGGTAGGAATCAACTGTATATCTAGAGTTTGTGTTGTTCCTTTTCCACATTTATGGTAGAAATTTACATTTAGCTATTGAGCCACATTAGCAGTGGCAAAATCTAATTATTCGTGCTTCCATTTTACCATTGCATCATTTTGAATTATTCATACAGCTTATAAATTTAGCCGTCAGTATGTTTGAAAGATCTTTTGCCTTCAACCGTTTGCTATGTCATCGATTTCTTCTGTAGAACTGGCTACACACAACGGATGAACCATTTAGAAAACGAAAAATCTTACAAAATGACGCCAGCAATTTATCGTCTTGAAACGACATCCTTAATGCACAAACAGTATATTAGGCCAACATGAAGTTAAAAGAGTAACTAATTGCTAATTAACCTAAACCAGAAATTAAAATGATAAATTCAACAAAAGGTTTTTCGCAGTTTTCCATTTTGGAATAATATATATATATATATAATATATATAGTATATATTATAATATATATATATATTATCTATATATATATATATATATATATATATAATATATTATTATATATATATATGTATATTTATATATTATATACATTATGTTATAAGGTATATGTTATTGATTATAGGTATATTAATATTTATTATATGTTATTATATAGATATATATTATTATATTATATATTATGTTATATATATATATTATAGTATAAAATATATATTATTATATATTGTATATATATATATATATATTATATATATGTTATATTATATTAGTATATATTATACTTTATATATATATATATATCATATATACTTGTATAATATTATTTATATTATATATAGCTAATATATGATTTATAATCATATTTATATATTATTATTATATATATATAGTAATATTTATTAATGTCATTTATAATTTTTAAATATTTTTATATAAATTAAACTCTTGTCTATTTAAAGTTGTAGATCAGAACAGTTGTTTATATCTATAATTTCATATGTTTTAGGTTGAACTGGGAATTGGACTCTATGTACGAGGAAGTAGATATTAGTATCATGTTATTATATTATAGTATATATATAATTTATATATAGTATATAAGTATATAGAGAATACCTTGCGTTATTATTTATATAAGTGTGATATTATAATATATATGTATAGTATATATATATATTATATATTATATATATATATATATTATATACTAATAGTATTATATATTATATATATATAATATATAGTTTTCTTATTTATATATTTTTATTAGTATATTATAGTTTTATATATAATTATTATTTAATATAGATATATATTATATATTATATAATATATATATATATATATTTATTATATATATTAGTATATACGTATTATAATACGGGTTCATAGTATATATATTATTATATATATTATTACTATATATATTATATATATGTATTATATATAATATATATATTAGTGATATAGTGAAGTTTATGATATAATATTATTATATTTATATATATATATTATATATTAATATATATATAAATATATTATTATATATTATAGTTATATATTATTACTATATATATATACGTTATCTATAGATTATAATATATATAAGTTTTAAACTAAATTTGGTAGAAAGGTGAATTAAAAATAAAGATGAATAAAAAATTAGAAAGAAATTTGAATAAAATTTTTCGAAGGGTTCTTTGATGTAGAAGCCTCATTAGATTTTTTATGTATACTCCGTTTAATGTGACTTTTATTTGTGCTAAGAAATTTTTAAATCATAATTTTTTTAATTTATAAATATTTATTTATTAATTATTAAATTAGAAAATTAATTTATTGAAATTAATTATAAAATATTAGTGAATTCAATTGTTGAAGCAACTTTATCATTCTTTAGTTAATTTGAGAACATTAACTTAGTAAAAAGTTTGGAATAAAAAACTTAAGATAATTTTTGGAGGGATTTATAATTGCTTGTTATATTGATTCATCCTAGAGGTAAAATAGGAAACAGAAAATTTTGAAAAACCCAAAAAAAATGATATATGAGTATTTTATGATGCAGTTAAATTTTTTATAATTAATATTATTTGAAGGCGAGTGGCTACAAGAGGCAAGGAAACTACCTTGTCATTTTGTCCTTTTTCTTCTGCTCCAAACCGCAGATACCGTGCATTTGACACGAATGAGGGTGGGGGGGATGAGAAAAAGAAATAAGGCTGAAGTTCTTAAAATTGTTTCCTTAAATGTTATATGTGTGAATAATGAGGAAAAGGAAGAGTGGTAAGGCTTGTTTGTAAGAAGAGAGGAACTAGGTATTTGCTTCATTGATTAAAATTAAGCTGAAAAGTAATAGAGAAGAATAATTCGGTTTGGGGATTACAAGAGATTATTTTTCGGGGAGAGTGAAAGTTAGGGAGAAAAGGTGTAGCAATACATATGAAGGAAGAATGATCAGAATACAGATGTGTATACGAAAAATAAATAAATCAATTTCTCTTATATTGGTAATCCTTATATGGATAAAGATAAAAATGATAAACGAACATTGGATATTGTAAGAGCACACACACTTGTAATTGACATTGCAGAAGTAGTAAGGAAGATGTATTGCGATGAACTAAATAAAATTTGGATAGTTTTGATAGGAATATAAAGAATGGTTGGTGGGTGATTTAGATGCATGGGTTGACGATGCAGAAGTGAAAGGAATAGTTGGCCGTTTTGGAGTTGAAGATTAGAATGAAGATGGAAAAATTATTGGAATTATATATATGCCTCTGGGAAGTTGATAATAGGAATGTCATGGTTTAATAAGAGGGACATTCATAAATTTACGTGGATAAGTGGAGTTACAAGTAAACGAACTCTGATAGGTTGCTGGATGTCGGATCACTTTTTTTGGTAAAAGCGAAGTTAAAGACAAAATGAGAGTTGAAGTAAACACTGGAATTTAGTAGGAGTGTAGAAGTTTCAAGAGTAGAGAAATTTGAAATGAATAATATTCAGCAGAATATGAAAGGATATTGTAAGAAAAATGGGGAATAGTGAAAGACAAAAGAGAAATTGAAATATTTTATGAAAACAATAAGGATAAATACAAAGGAAGTAAAAAGATTGGTGGAAAAGTAAAACAAAAAATAAGAAAGAATTATGGAGGGATGAATTTGATAAAATTTTTAAATGAAAAATATTTTGATAAATATTTAGAAACTCATATAAAAGGGATAAATATAGGAAAGGTACAAAATGAAGTTAAAAGTAAAGTAAAGTTTGCAAAAAGAACAAGGAACGAAAAGTATAGTGGATAGCTAATTCCAAATTTTCGAGAAAGAGGAGATTTATTTAAGAAGGAGAAAAACATGATTTGAAAAAAAGATAACGAAGTTCCACTTAGTATAAATGTCAAATAGATAATGTCAGTCTGAGTGATGTGATTAAACTTTAAAAAATCATCAGAACACCGAACCTCGAAATATTTTGCTTAGAAAGAAAAAATATTCCGATCCTTCCAAGATAGGTGACTAGAAAAAGAAACTCCATGAAAATTAAAAGATTTTATAGTTGCCCAAAAAATTATATCTAATAGAAAGAAAAATTTATTTTCAGTTTTTGAAGCATGGGAAACAACTATATTTTCTCTGCACCAATTAGAAATTTAAAAAAAGATTTAGGTTGCTTGCTCAAAGGCTAGCTACCTAGCATGAGTTATTTTCAGTTGGTTGGAATATGTTTTAAAATGAAGTGAGTTATGTGGGGTGGAATTTCGGGAATAAGAATGGATTGGTGATAAAGAGTTGGCAATAGAGCAGACCCCTTGAGGAAACACGTCTATAAATAGATATATAAATAATGATTGTGTCTATAACGAGTAATTGGTATAAAGCGACAGGAAAATAAAGCAGAGAGGAGAGATGTTAAAAAATGGAAATTTAGTAATCAAAGATTTGCGCCATACTCTGTCAAAAACTTAAGAAATTTCAAGAGCTACAGAAAAGACTCACTGAAAGAGCGAGGAATGGAGTCAAGTAATGATTGTGTCTATAACGAGTAATTGGTATAAAGCGACAGGAAAATAAAGCAGAGAGGAGAGATGTTAAAAAATGGAAATTTAGTAATCAAAGATTTGCGCCATACTCTGTCAAAAACTTAAGAAATTTCAAGAGCTACAGAAAAGACTCACTGAAAGAGCGAGGAATGGAGTCAAGAGACGTAGAGAAGTAGGATTAAACTTATTAATCAAAGCTTGTGCCAAAGAGTTATTTAAAATTTGTGTAATCCAAAGCTTTGTGCCAGAGAAAGATGGAAAATTTAGTGAATCAAAGCTTTGTGTCAGATAAATATGGAAATTTAGTAATCTAAAGCCTAAAGCCAGAGAAAGATTGAAATTTAATAATTAAAGCTTTGTGCCAAAGAAAGATGATAAATGAATCAGCATGGCACCAGATGCTTGGAAATTTAGTGAATCAAAGCTTAGCTAGAAAGATGGAAATTTAATAATCAAAGCTTTGAGCCAGAAAAAGATGAAAATTTATTATCAAAGCTTTTGTGTCGATAAAACATGGAAATTTAAAGAATCAAAGCTTGTGTCAGAGAAAGATGGAAATTTTAGCATTAAAGCTTGTGCCAGAGAAAGATGGAAATCTTGAAATCACCGCTCAAGTAGAGAACGATGGAAATTTAGTAGAATCAAAGCTTTTGTGTCAGATAAAAATGAAAATTTAGTAATCAAACCCGCGTGCCAGAGAAAGATGAAAATTTTGTAATTTGAAGCTTTATACCGGAAATATGGAAATTTAGTAATTAAAGTTTTTATATAGAAAGATGGAAATTTAGTAATCTTAAAGCTAAAGCTAGTGAAAGATGGAAATATAGTAACCAAAAGCTTTTAGGATAGAGAGAAATAAATTAGTGGAATTTGTTTTTTTCAGCACAGAGAAAGATGGAAATTTAGTAAATGTAAAGCTTGTTCCAGAGAAAGATGGAAATTTAGTAATCAGCTTTTGTGCCATAGAAAGAGATGAAAATTTTAGTAATCAAAGCCTTGTGCCAGAGAAAGATTGAAATTTAATAATTAAAGCTAGCCAGCAGATGGAAATTACATCAAAGCTTTGTTAGAGAAAGATGGAAAAGTAGTAATGCAAGCTTTGAACCATATTAACCACCGAAATTGCGCCGTCCGCGCTTGAGGCCGGCCAAAAGATTATGGAAATTTATAACAGCGACGATTTTGTGTCCGCTAAGTCAGACGATTCGGTAATCAAAGTTTTTGTGCCAGAGAAAAGATGGAAATTTCTAAAGCAAAAGCAGAGAGGAGAGATGTTAAAAAATGGAAATTTAGTAATCAAAGATTTGCGCTAAAAAATGGAAATTTAGTAATCAAAGCTTTGTGTCAGACTATATGGAAATTTAGCAATCAAAGCTTTGTGCCATAGAAAGATGGAAATCTAGTGATCTCAAAGCTTTTGTGCTAGAGAAAGATGGAAATTTAGTAATCAAGCTTTGTTTCAGATAGCAAATAATGATTGTGTCTATAACGAGTAATTGGTATAAAGCGAAACGGAAATCAGGGAGAGAGGGTATATACCAAACAATGGAAATTTAGTAATCAAAGATATGTGCCATAGTCTATCAACTGACAAAGCTTTTAACAGCGCACATTTCTATCAATTTATTCACCATCTTGAGACCTAAAACAAAAGATGGAAATTAGTTATCGGAAAATGCTTCCAGATAAATATGAAATTTAGTAATCAAGCTTTGTGCCAGAGAAAGATGGAAATAAAGCAGAGAGGAGAGATGTTAAAAAATGGGAATTTAGTAATCAAAGCTTTG
>JABUQX010118479.1:22500-37500 GCA_015478945.1 Trachelipus rathkii
CCTACTTTTAATTGATTTTCGACATTTCTACTGATGACCTTTTTTTTCCTTGTCTCTGAAATATTGTTTTCTACTCTTCGGCATATGGGTGGATCTTTTGCTGCAGAGCGAGCGAAAGGATAAAGCTCTCGGTTACTGTTAACTCAGCGACGCGGAGTCCAGTGTTTCGAATCCCGCTGATGGAGAGTAAAATCTCCTTTGACCATTTAAGTCTTTGGGTGCTGAACGAGTACTGTGCTACTATGGATGAGAAAAATCGGGAGCGAAATTTGGCGCTGAAACGTTCTTTTGGGAACGCGATGGCTTAGGGGATAAGCTCCCGGTTACTGTTAACCTCAGCGACGCGGAGTCCAGTGTCGAATCCCGATGGAGAGTAAAATATCCTTTGACTCATTTAAGTCTTTGACTTTAAACTTCTCTATTTCGTTATCTATTCTTTTCAGTGACCTACCTATGATTTTTCTTCCAACTTTCACAGATTACTGGAATTGAGACATCTTCAAGAGTGGTATACCAGAGCGTCCTGTATTTTAACCTTTTAACTATTTTTCATTAATGATTTATCTGTCACACAGTCTCTATCTTCTCTTATACCTGACTACACCTTTTCATTGTTGCTTCACTGTAAATTGGTCCTACCAATAACGGATAGTTAATACCATGATGGTGCCCTGGAGCAACGACTAGTGATTTTTCTCCCATCACTGGTTTGGGTAAAGAAGGTATGGTTTGTCTTCTGTTTAACACTCCTCAAAAATCAGTAATTCATCTATTCACTCTCTACCTAATCTTCCTTACCACAACTACAGAATTTTTATATCAAAAGCATCAAACTCAATCCTCCTTCCTGTTGTTACTATTCTTGGGATGAACTTTTATCTCCTGATCTTTATTGGAAGAATTACGTTTTCATTCTCTTTACTAAACAAGGGATCTTACAGGGTAGTGTGTTAATTTACCTCAGTTGTTTGCCTATGTGGGTGGGAGTTGTTTGCTCTTTGTATGGACTATTTCATATTTAGGGGGTTCTAATTCATATACCACTTCATGAAAAGAGTAACGGAACATTTTTGTAATTCTTGTCAACTCCTACTGCTCACAGACCACTCATCAGTGTTTTTTGTGGTTGTTAAACTTCACATTGTTGCATCACTCATTATATCACTGCATGTTAATAGATATTATACTCTTTCTGAACTTATTTCTCGTGGCACCCCTCCTTGAGGAGAGGTTACTACCTCATTTCATTACAGTCTTTATTGTTTATCTGACCAATCTTCTGAGACCCTTAACTTGACCGTATAAGCTTCCATTCTTACATGCACGCTAATAAACTTGATAGTTCTTCCTTTTTACTTCCCACCTCTTAAGACTGCAATTTCAAACAACATGTAACGGCCATGTCGATCTTCTTTAATTTGACTCTAGTTTTATTATTTTATTTTATCCAAACTTTTGCGGATCATTTGTAGGCCACTGCCCCTTACCCACTAGATGACATAATATATATATATATATATATATGAGATAGGATATATGGCAGCAGTGGTGCGAGTACAGCATATATGGCAGTATATATATATATATATATATATGAGATATATATATATATATATATATATATAGTATAGTATATATATATATTAAGAGTATGTTTATATATATATATATGCTGGCTATATATATGCTTTGGGGACCTTCCATGGCTCTTACTATTATAATGTAACGCTTAGCTTAGTACATCGAATTCGCTTCCATCGTCCAAGAGCTACTGGATCCAGAAAATGAGTACCTTGTAGTAATTCTTTGGCGGACAAAACATTTTTATTGTTGTTTGATGTTTTGTGAATTTGAATGGTTTTGGGAAATAATTTCAACTATGATTAGTAATATTGCTAAGATAATAAAATATGTCATTGCTCAACGAAGGTTTTTTTCATTTAGTTGTTATTTCAATGCAATTTTGGAATAATATATCCTGTATCAAAATTCTTTATTTAATCATTTTTGGAACCAAATTTTCTTATTGAGACGTCTTCATGAATAAAAATTGTGTTCATTGACCCAACTTTACAATGGCTAGACTGACACGAAGATACATTGCCTATGAGCTAACCATCTTGTTTCTTTAATTAAGACTTCGTTTCCCAGTCCATTCATTTATTTTTGCCATTGAAATACGTCAACTTGATTGAGTACGATTTTCTCTACCTTCAATTTTGATCGGCATAAAACTATTAATTTACTATCGTTTGATTCGGTTTTCATTCATCTTTTAACTTTTTATAGTTTTCATGACTAAACATCAATATATATTTAATGAATTGCTAAATATTAAACTCAAATTGTATGATCTAACATCCGACCCCACATTTCGTTCGTTTTCAAAACAATTTGATTCGTTGGCTAATACGTTGTTGAGTTTCATTCAAGATATTTAAGTTAATTTTTCATTGAAACAGAATATCGAATTCACTTGAAATTAAAAAGAAGGATATTTTAAAATATTCCTTGAATTCAATCTTTTCATGGAAATAGAGATGGAATGATTCACTAAAAAACCACACTGTTTAACATATATTAACGTTGGAAGAATAGAAGAAGTTCGGTGCATTGTTCAAAAATAATAAACTCATTTATAACACGAAATATGTTCAAATATATTTGACTTGCATAGCTTCTCAAGTTTAGGTATGTCTGGTGAATATTTAGATCAACTGATACGAAATATGTAACAATAAAATTGGAGAACATAGACCCTTTAGTCGAAGAACATGTATGAATAACATGGTAGAACGACACTTTCCTTCAAACGATCTTACTTCAAGAGGTTGCCTGGGAATCAGCCAAGAGCTTTCCAGGATGCACAGGCTCCTAGCCGGAACTGCAGGAATCCTTTTCTTAGACCCAACCTTGATAGACAAAACATTTTTTCATAACCTCCTAAAGAGACTTTCTCTTAGTAATAGGTTTCTCTTATAACATATTCTCTTGTTTAAACCTTATAAAGATAAAATTAGTCATAGGCACAAGCCTTCAAAAATTTTAGAACAAGAATGTAAAAATATTTACTGATTTGATACTGAGGAAAATATTCCATGTAACGGCTGAAAAATGTTATCGATAATTAATACTGGAAAAAGATCTATACTGATATGTTTTCGGCGTAAACCCTAATATAACCAGCTTTCTCTCTAAATAAAAGAGTGGCAATGGCCTTCAGAATGTAGCTGATCAGACGACGAAAAATTTATTCATCGTCCCTTCCCGTCCTGGCATTATGAATATATATATATATATATGTTGCTATTATTATTATTACATATATATATATATATATATGTATACATATATACTACATATATATTATTATTATATATTATACATAGTATATATATATATATATATATATATATGGTTATTATTATTGGCATATATATTTCATATATATATATATATTATTATATATATAGTATATATATATATATATATATAGTATATATATATATATATATTATATATATATATATATATATATATATATATATTATATATATATATATATGTTATATATATATATACATATATATATGTTACATATATATACATATATATATATATATATGAGAGAGATGTATATATGATATATATATATATAAAGTTAGTTATATATATTATATACATATATATATACGGTATATATATAGTTGAGATATTTGAAGAGCAGAGTATATATATGAGCAGAGTATATATATATATGCATATATATATATATATATATATATATATATAATATATATATATATATATATATATATATATATATACCTACGAATCTCTGCCCTATTCACTAAAAAACCACACTGTCTGTTCTGTCAAACACTTGTTTTATTAAATGGCCCATCTATGTTAAATAAGGACAAATTTGAGAACCTGTCCTGGTTTATCGCTATTCTTAGCTCTGTCTTAATGAGTTGCATAGAGGAAACAACTTATTTCATAACCAACTGAGTTCACAGGGTTGTGTAAATTGGGATAAGTCTCATCAGACGTCTGCTTTGAAGTTCTTGGAATACAACTCCATTTTTTGTTTTTTCAGAAAATTTGAATGACCAATGTTTCAGCTTTAGGGTAGGAAGTGAGAATATTCCTTACGTTTTTAGAATTGTCTACAAAAGCCTCTTCTTAGTTTAAATTTAACTTTAGATTGGAATCGAATGAATGGGCTAAAGTCAGATTTTGAAAAGAATTTTTTTGAAATTACTTATAGCATTGTCTACTTAACAATAAACATTTGTTTTCCAATATTCAAGAGATTTGTTTGTGTCTGATGGCAGATAAACAGATTACCTCTGAAGAGAGTCGACTCTGTCAGTCAATCTTTTATTATTTCAGGTAATTTTCTTTTTTATATAGAGACTAACAGATTTTAGAAAAATTTTCTATTCCTCTGCGAAGTTCTTTGTTTCGTTCCAAATGTCGTCAAATTGGTTTATCCTCTTTTCTAAAGTAGGAATAGTGTTTGTTATTGATTGACTCGCTTGACCAAGAATTGCACCTTTACGTTTAAAATATTTGCTACAATTGACATGATAATAACACTGAGGGAAATTCTAATAAACTAACAATAAAATTTGGCTTTGTCATGCAAGTGAGAATCCCAATCGTCTCCACTGAATCCTTAACATGAGCATTATTGATTTTTTCATAATTGTTTAATACAGTTTTACAATTTTATGACAAGAATTTCATCTAGTGAAACTCAAACTTCCAATTTCACAAACCTGTTTTGATGTTAGGAATGTATGAACTTTCTGAAGATGGGTATGAGAGAAATGAGCATATAAGGCTTCCAATGAATTGAAAAATGTATTTGCAGTTTAAACTTTCGAAGAAGAAACCAATACTACCAAGTTGAGCTTATTGGATAAACAGTGAATGTAGGAGGGTTTTGTCTTTGGGGGTAGTTTCTCTTAGTTTTGCTTGGAGAACGTGGTTCTTCCTTGACATAGGAAACATAGGAAATAATGAGACAGCAAGTAGCCACATGGGTCTCTCGAGACTGTCCAAGTCAAACTTAACATTTATCAAACACTTGCACATGCACAACCTACTCCGCACACTAGGGCTTGTCATTATCCTAAACAAAGGCCAGTATAATATATACGCCACTGTTACCAAAAGAATAAACTATAGCTAAGGTACATACTAACCACACTACAAGCTTTATTAAGTTTATTGTCATTCCGGTAGTTGCAACATGCAGCTTTATCTTAATGACTACCGTAACTGAAATTCCGCCAATTTGGCTTGGTCAAAATATATTATATGACGCCCAAACCATCCATATTCCTATCCAACCCTTTTTTAAATGTTGCAAGTGAGTCACACTCAATAACCTCTCCTGGTCTCTCGTCCGTGGCCTACTATAAAGAATTTATTGGTCTCAGTGTTTTCAATAGATCTAAATATTTATTTGACTTGTATCATGTCCCATCTAAGAAATTTATTATACCTAGCATCTTATTAATACATGCTTTATTACATGCCTCCAAACACTAAATTATATAGCAATACTTTAATACAGTTATTTCTGAGTACATAAATTAAACTAAACAACCTATATTTTATTATATTGGTCCATATATACAGACTCAATGAGCCATAATATCCTCATTCATATCAGTAGCTTAAACATTTATTATTTGAGTAAGTACTATATATATATATATATATAATATATAATACTATATATATATATAATATATAATATTTAATAATATATAAACTATAAATATATATATATATATATATATATATATAATATATAATAGTATATATATATATATATATATATATATATTATATAATAATATATATATTAATATATCTATATATTATATATATATAATATATATTATAATATAACTATATATAATAATACATATAATATATATATATATAATATATATATTATATATAATATATATATAAATATATAATATATGATATAGCTATTTATAAGTTTAATATAGTTATAATATATAATATATATATATAGTATATATATAATATATAGTATATAATATATATAATCTATTATATATATAATAATATATTATATACGTAATTATATTATAATATATTATTAATATATATATATATATATTATACTCTATATAATAAAGGTGAGAACTCATAATTACACTTTTTATACCTATTAAATAAATCAACTTGGCACTTATTATTCTATGCCCCACTATACCAAGAAGTTATTTATCAAGGTCATTTTTGAGATCTTTTAATATAATATAAAACCATCATATATCTACTTAACATAGAGGTAGGCCAATTATTTATAGATAGTACTTATATACATCCTGAATAACTATTATATAGTAAAACCTTACATTTAAGTACCCTTGATCTAATATCATTTATTATAATGAAGCGAGCCAATATGATGCTTCACCACACTTCACCTCACACAAGCACTGGGAATACCTAGGTGTGATTACTGACTCTCTCTAACTCATTCTAATATATAACAATACTATTTCCCCATGTTATGAGACTATATTATATGCCATATTATTAAATACGTAAACTATATTTATAATATATATTAATATATATATATAACATATATAATATATATTATATATAATATATATAATATAACATTGCCTTCTTCTATTTCTACAAACCACTTCTATTTATAAATATCCAAACCAATAGTAGAACTATCACCACTATATACCTATAATACAATTGCGATATATAATATATATTATTATTGTCACATCAAAAAGGAAAATTTTATCTTGTATCAGATCTCATTGCATTAAGCTATAAATACTTAATATTGAACTAACTTAGGGTCCGTCGTAAAGAATCGGGCAATATATTTATATTATATACCAGTAATTTTATATATAATCTTCTAATTAATTATATATTATGTTTAAAAAATTTCAATAAATTAATGTAAGTTAATTTAAAACATTTGGGTAACAGAGAGTGGATCAAAACTACAGGATTATACTCACATATTAAATATGCTTATCACTTTAAATATTCATTACAAGTATACCTTTGTAATCGATGTCTTATTACAGGTATACTGATAATTATCCCTTATGAGTTCTTAAGTAGTTAGCTTATGAACAATGATTACAACGAGATAATAATTCACATTAAATAAAGCTAGTAACTTTACTCCACTACAACTTAATTTATCATATATTTGGTCATCTGCCCTAATAAATTTATACGTCTTAGATTATTCACTATATTATCTTTAACTTATATATAGTAAATTTATTTTTCGTATATTGCCATATAACATTCGTATATCACATAAATATTCAAAAATTTTCTATCATTGTTTATTACGAGTAAAAGTTATGCGTACATTCACAATCTAATATGAGTAATATGTTCTACTGAAGGGAGCGCTTATGACGTATAATATATAGTACCAGGTACCTATAAAGAAACGTCAGAAGTATACTTAACACTCAATATAAACATCTATTTGTACTCACCTAATCTTTATATACTATTTTTTATTGATAAAGTATATTTTAGTAGGCTAATACTAACTTCTTGGATTTTAGACAGATGAGTGAGCTTGATGAGATATGATAACTTTTTGAAATCATTATATGATTCATTATTTTTATAGAGTCTCGGTCCAGTTTTTTTTCACAATTTATATAAAATATCTCTTTTCTCCTATTAAACTTGTTTCCAAATTTTGAAAATTACTCATTTTTTTTCCGATAGGAAATTGTGTAATTAAATTATAAATAAAAATAAAAAATATATAAAAAAAAAAAAAATAAAAAGAAAATAAAAAATTGTATAACCAGTTTTTTTTCTGTTTAAAATAAAAACCTTAATTAACTATTTTTATAATATTATCACATAATATTTATTTTGTATTTATAAACTTATATTTTTTATTTTTTATAAGAAATATATATCTTTAATATATATAAAAAAAATATATATATATAATATATATATATATATATATATATATATATATATATATATTAATATATATAACTATATATATATTATATTATATAATATATATATATATAATAATATAGTTTAAATAAAAAAATAATATATTTATTTAAAATATAATATATATAACATATAATATTATAATAATATATATCATTTATATATATTATATATATATATATTATATATATATATATATATATTTGTTTACAATTAAAAATATCAGAAAATATTTTGTTATGGGCAGGATTTGATTTTTTCCATGTGATTTTTCACTCTTCTCCCAAAACCATAATTTTCTTACTTTCATCCAATTTGCACTAGCAACTTAAAATAAGCAAACCTTATATATAGAAGCTTTAATATAATAACTCTAAAAACGTATTATATCTATTTGAGCACATGATGTTTATTTCTAGTTAGAGCAATTTATATTTAGCATTTATTGATTTGCTTTGTATTTTTATATGAAGGAATACCTTGTTTTTGACATTTTGACATTTTGACATTTTGACATTTTGGAGTTCACCTTCTACAATTTTTGTCGAAATAACTTGAAACGTGAATTATACAAAGGGTGGTCTATTACCTAAAGAATTATCATCAAGTGCTTTGGTATCTGAAACCAAATCCCAGCAATGATCGAATTCCAGACCAAACCAAAAATGGTTTTGAAAAATGAAAAATTTAAATATTTTTTTTAGGTATTTGATAACATGATATTTTAAGAGCATCTGTAGTTGGAGGAGATACACATTTTTAATTGCGATCATTTCTTTGTATATGAAACAGTTTTGCCTCTGGGTGTGGAACAAATTTTTAAAAAAAAATTTTTTTGAAAATTTTTAAGAATTTTTTTTGAGTATACCAAAAAAATTATCTAAATAAAAAAGAATTATCTTCTCCAAATATTTGGGGAAATTTGATATTGATTGAATGAGTAGAAAAAAATTATCTCAATTTTTTCACCTTTCCAAAAATTTTATGGGGAAGTGAAAAATTGCGATACTTTTTTGCTAGGATTCCTTGAGTTGTAATAAATATCATAGCTTTTACTCAGAAGTGTTTGTAGTCTGAAAGCTACTTTTTAATAAACATATCAAAGATTAAATTGATAACTTATCTTTGTCTGTCACAAGTATATATTATCCTTTTTTGATAACTTACCTTATGTATCTTTTTTGGCGAGTGTATTAACTGCTGCTTATTTTTTAGTTTTATTTTAACTTGATAATAAAGTATTTCCAAAAGTTTGAAAGGCAAACGTGCTATGAAAAAACTTAATAATATATGCAATATTGCCTGAAAATCACATTATCAGTATAGTTCAAAGCTATGAGCCTTATTTTAGTATAAAATATATATATAGTTGAGGGAAATATTGAATAATAACTTATTATAAAAAACTTAAAATATAAAGTTCATATTATAATTATATATATTTTTTCCTACACATATGTAGAATATTAATCAATAGCCAATATAAGAGTAATTATACTCAGAGAGTAATAAATTTTCAAAATGAATTTAATAATTATTCATTATTATTATTGATAGTTAATAAGTTAAACAAATTTATTTAAATATACAATTCATTAATTATTGTGAAAATTCTATTATATATGATATACAGATTAATAGGGTAATATTTATAAATATAATTATTATATTCTAATATATTATATATATATATATAAATAAATTTTAAGTACAACCTTATATTGGTGGGATTGCTTTTATGCAATTTATTATCGAAAGATTCAAGTTATATATCTACAAAATTTATACAAAATGATAATTCAATTTTAACATTTAACAAAAAATATGACTCCTCTTATATACCTGAGAATCATAATATAGTAGTAATTTTAAATACATATAGTATAGTTTATTATACACATTATGAGGTTCGGGAAGTATATGGAAAACATTGAAAACCTGAGTATTTGCATTTTCTTTTAGTAATGAGATATTTAATATGAGAAAATATAAAATAAGAAACGTATCAATTTTCCTTTCGTTATTCGAGGCGAACTAGTGGTTCACCAAATCCTGTATCTATCAATATTAAAATATATAGATATGCCTCAAATTTGAATATTTATTCAAAGTTGACAAGAAATTGACCTTCGAAAAAATATATCAATAAGAAAAAGTATTCTATCAAGCTTGCGTCTGCATACATTTCTATTGACAGATGATTTCCTATTAACGTTAATAAAGCCTAATCAAATTAATCAACAGTGAGAGTTTATATTGTACCATGTTGAGTCATATTATATTCATCTATAATTATAATAAGAAGTAATAACTACAGTAATAATACTAATAATGTAATAGAGTAATATATATATAATGAGTATACTTTATTATACGTAGTATATATTACCTATTAGAATAATACGTAATGAAAATGAATATATAATATAATTATTATTTTATTATCACTTATGTTTATTACATCCTCCGTAATTACACTGCGGAAACTAATTTACAGATCTTATATTATATATGAACAATTTTAAATTTATTATTACTTTATTTTGAACTTTCCATGTTTTTGATATCAGAGATCAGTCATTTAAAATATAAATACTAAAATAATTATTTATTGATAAATGAAATATCACCCCCAGAATTATTATTAAGAAAGTTAATATATAATATAAATTAATTATATATTTTATATATATATATAATTATATATACATAAACTTATCATATAAGTATTTATGAGACAATTTAGGCTTCCATAATACGAGATATATCTTGTTATAAATATCAAGAACTTAAATGTATAGTTAATAGTTAATAATAAATTATTATATATATTATTAAATATAAATATATAATTATAAATGATTTATAATGAGTCTATATTATTTACAGTATCACACTTCACCTTCCACCTTTTTTGTATAATAATAATATACATAATAATTTTATTTTTTAACTATAATGATTGTAACATTGCCAAATATAACTTGATAAATTTATTTGGTAGATTTATTTTTCAGCAGTTGCCATATATTGTGTTTAACGGTTAAAACATTTAACTATAATAATAACAAAAATCTTTTTAAAAATACATATAAGAAAAAATACTCAGATAGGTATAGAGACACTACAAGAAAAACCAATTCATTACAATATTTTTATAATCAGCGTTAATCAAATCTTTATTTATCTATAAAACGATCTTATAAAGGGGAGATTTTCAGAGAATACTTATAAGGTCGTTAATAATGATTATAGTTAGATTTATACTCTTTAGCATTTTTTTTTATAAATATTTTGAAAATCTTAACATGATTATTAAAAGTTTCATTATGAATAAGAACGTAGTATAAATTTACATTTCTTTATAATATTAGGTATCATAATTTAATATTTTGTATATACATATATATTATGGAGCTCTTGCCGACGGGGGGACGAGAGGGGGGAACGTTCTTTCCTACCCCGTAAGGAGGAGAAGCGCGGAGGAAACCACACACCGACGACACACCCGCAACAATACCTAAAGAGTTAAGTGGGTTCCGCGGAGATCTACATTCTCGCCTCTGGAGCGATGTGTGAAATATGGCCTAAGACCCGTCGTTCCCCCGGAAGGCCGAGAGGAGCCCCGACTCCTGCCATTTTTTGCCGGTTTAACCTTGAGTATTCCTTTTCAAGTTTTGTATCAAAGAGCAAACCAACGAGCCACACATCAAAAAAAGTATAAAATGAGAAAGGATTACTAAAAATTACTTTTTAAAAAAAATTATTAAACTCACCCAATATTATGTACCTTTGGAGCATGTCTGATAACCGTAACTATAAAGATTCCATTGTTAGTATCATTTACCTAAGCAAATGTATATAAAAAACTAAAAATAACACAAAAAAGAGAAAATACAAACCTGGACGGATCGTAAAACCGAATGTGAAAACAATTGAAAATTAAAACCTTTGAAAAAAGGTATGCTTACTACATGACTACCAGCGGTAAAATTTAAAATTTTGAATACTAAAATTTAAACTAAAATAATTGGTTAAAAAAATTTGTTCCTAGACTTATCCTTTTAAAAAGGTCCAATCGGCAGACCCTCGCCGAAACGAATAAAATGATGAAATTACTCTCCCCCAGATAAAATTTAGATATATATTGCTTTCAATTAAAACATAAATATTGGTGATAAGAATACACATAGGAGGGGGGGGACAGAAAAACATATATCACTTTATACAAAACACCAGCGTACAACATAATAAATTCACAGAACGATAGAATTATAATCAACAAAGATATCCTTGAAGCATTCACTACCAAAGGAGCACTATATAAAACACGTCCACACTTATAATATAATACATCCATATATAATATATAATATAATATATAATATTAATATAATATATATATATATAAATCTATATATACTATAAAAATTTTCCTAACCTTTTAGTTTATTTATTTTAAAGTACTTATTTGGGATAGGTTATATTTTAAAGTACTTATGTTGGAGTCATATATATAGTAAACTAATAATATTTAATACTATATTATATAATATGTTTTACAATATATACGATAGTAAAATACTAAAATCATTATATATATTTATAATTATATATATTATTATATATATACTATAATATATATATATTATACACTAGATATGTATAAATAGTAAGGGATCCTCTGTATAATGGATGTAATTATATATATAATGAGCTAGGATAAGGTATTACATGTATAGTATATAAGCTATATATAGTATATTATGATATAATTAGGGCTAATATATATATAATAGGTATATATACACTATATATATATATGAGTTAATATTATATGTATGATAAATATATATAATATATGAGTACATAACTTTATAACTATTGAGTCATCTTAATATATAACATATATATCAATTTGAATTATATATAATATATATTATATATATGATATATATTAATATATAGGTATATATATATATTATAAATTAACTATACGGGAAATGAAGGATGATAAGAGTTCAGTATATAGTTAGCTATAGAGTTAGAATATTAATATAAAAGATACTATAATTCATATATATATAGTATATAAATATAATATTCACTACTATATATCACCAGGTATACATATAGAGTATCAGTAGCCCATATATATCATTTATATATATATAATAGGTATATATATATATATACTAGCTATATATATATATATATAAATATATATATATATATATATATTATATATATATATATATATATATACTATATAATTATATATACATACATATGTATTATATACGCAGACATAGTAGTTAGGTAGGGCTAACTATTATACAGTTATCCAAATTATATATATACTATAGTATAAAACAGGTAGTTTAATAAGACTTATACTTTTTGTATACTACTTAATATATATATAATATATATTAATACATTTATATACGAATATGAATATATATATATTAGATAATATATATATATTTATCATATATTTATGATGCATATATATACATATATTACTATATATACATTAAAATATAAATAAAAGCTAAATAAGCTGTATATAAAGTAATAATATATATATTAAAATATATATATAATAGATATATTATATATATATATAACCGATTATAGACTACTATATATCAGTGGCGTAGTTAAGAGATAGGCTGTGGGTAGGCAGGTTAGTATACTATAGTATATATATAATATAATATAATTATATATATATAATATATATAAATTAATATATATTATATATATAATTATATATATATATATATAACGTGATATATATATATATATCTATATATATTAGATAATAGTTTAATATATATATAATATATATTAATATATACCTATATATACTATATAATATATTATATATATAATAACTACTATATATATATTATCAGTATTAGTGAAATAACTAACGTACAGTTATATATAGATAATTGTACATCACGATTATGTAAATGCGACTAATATGAATTGAGGTACGTATGAATTAGGTGATTATAGAAGATTTTTTGAGGTATTATATTTGGCTATTATACTAAATTATAGATTATTCATAGAGGATTGAAGCGTATGATAAATATAGATATATATGATTATATACTGTATATACATGATATATCTATCATAAGATAATGATAGATATATTTACATGATATATATATTGATATTTAATTACTAATATATAATATTATATATATATACTTATAGACTATATATATATAATAATTATAGATGAATGATATATATAGATGAATAGTAACGATGAATCTACCTAACTTGAATATTATCTATTCTATAGAATATAATGATACGAATAGTAATTGGTGATACTAGCACTATATACGTATATATAGTCCTATTATATGATATATATTATTAAATATTTCAATTGAAAAATATATTTGTATTATATTATATCCTACTATATCCTAGCTATAGTCATAATTACTATATATATAATAATATATATACTATATATAATATACTATATATATATATACTGCAAACCTAACGAAGAAACATGTTCCCGCGAAACATCATCTCTAATTAAGTATAATTTATAATAATACGTACCTATTTTATTTGTATGAAAAGCTACTTGTTTACATTATATTAACCAAATACTTAATTATTTTAAAATATCACATTTATCCAATTGATGTATTCTTAGGTACCTATATAGTCATTTTTTTTAAAATAGAGCTGTCGGTTTTAATAGATAAGTACCGATGATCATTTTCCTTCTTTCAATATATAAAATATCTATACATTTTTCATAACTATTCGCTTATTCTCACTTAATTTTATGTTATAATAATGCTAATAAATAAATAATCTATATAACTTAAATAAAATTATATATATATAAATTAATATTCAAATTGATATAAAATCAAATAATTTTTATAAACAAAAATTTTCAAACAACTGCACTCA
>JABUQX010118479.1:40000-48976 GCA_015478945.1 Trachelipus rathkii
ATATATATATATATATAATAATATATATATTACTATATATATATATATATATAAATATTATATATAATTATATAATTTTAAAATGTAACATATATATATAGATATAATATATATAATATATATATAATATATATATATAAAACATATATATATACTATTTATATATTATATAATATATATATAATATATATACAATTAATTAAAAAAAATAAATTAAAAATTTTTTTTAAAAATAATATATATTAAATAATATATATATATATAATATATATATAATATATAATTATAATTTAGTATATAATAAGTATATATAGATATAATATATATACTAATATATATATATAATATATAGTATAATAATAATATAAAGTAATAGAGAAATATATAATATATATATATTTTATATATTTCAATATATAACTATATATAATTATATTTATACTATAATAATTATATATATATATATATATATATTATAATATATTATATATATATAATTATATATATATATATAATATATATATTAATATAGATATTTTATATATATATAGTATATATATAGTAAGAATATATATATACCATATATACTATTTATATATTATATATATATATATAATTATATTATATATATTATATATATATTAATATAATAATAAGAATAAAACTAAATATATAAGAATATAGTGTTCTTTATATATTAATCTTTTATTATTATTAGAGATATTAGCTTTAATATATATATATAGATATATATAAACAAAGATATAATAATAAATATAATATATATATATATATATATATAATATATATATATATATAATATATTAATAATTAATATATATATTATATATATAAAAATATTTATATAATATATAAATTATATAATATATCTATATTATATAATATATATATATATATATATTATATAATATAGGTATATATTATAGTATATATATATATTATAATTATATATATATATATATATATAATATAAATATATATATATATATAATATATTTTATATTTTATATTTATATTTATATTTATACTTATATATATATAATATATATAATAATATATTATATATATATATATATATATAATATATATTATATATATATATGATATATATATATACATTATATATATATAGATCCATAATGTGTGAGTTTATATAAATGTATATTCTATACATTTATATCTGTGGGTTGCTAGCCTAGACGGGCACTTCTATATTATATTTTAAATAATATATAATAATATAATAATATATATATATATATAACTGTATGTATATATTATATAAATATATATATATAGCATATTTTCTTATATATTATATATTATAGTATATATAATACTCACTTGGGTATATATATACTAATAGTATATAGTATATATATTATAATATATATTACTTAAATTATGTGTTATATATATTATATATAAAATTATATATAATATATATATATATATATATATATATAATATATATAATTCTTTCAATATCTTTAGATTGGTTTCTTGAAAGAGAAGAAATATAGCGTTGATGCCAGAATATTTTTAGTCCCTCAAGGCATTATGAGAACACACTTTATTAATGATGATATAATATTATAAGTAATAAATATATATAGATATATAAATAGTAAGAGAGTATATATATATAGTATATAATATATAGTAATGAGTAATATATATATATATATATAGATATATATATGATATGATATATATTAATATTAATATTTATATATATATAAAGTAAATATATAAGGAAGTATACAGATATATACTAATAGATATATTATATATAATAGTATAGTAAATAAATTATATAGTATATATAATATAATAGGTAGTATATATAATGAGTCAGTTGAGAGGAACTATTATATCACATAATAGAAAGTATATTATATATTAAGTATATAGATATATATATATTAATAGTATATAGATAGATAGAAGAGTAATGATATATATAGATATATATATATATATATAGAGTGAATAGATATATGAGAGATATATATATATATAAGATGAAATAGTATAATATATAGATTAGAGGTAAATAATATATATATAAAATAGTTACTATTATATATATATATACTATTAATATATATTATATATTATAATATATATATATATAATAATATATAATATTATAAAAAATTAGTAAAATAATATATAAATATTTATATTTATATTTATATATATAATATATAATAAATTATATATATAATATAATATAATATAAATATATATATAGATATATATATATATATATATATATATATATATATATAGTATACATATCAATATATATATGATATATAATATATATATTATATATATATATAGTATATATATAATATATATAATAATATAAATCATATATTTATTATACACATTTATAATATATATATTATATATATAATATATCATATATATATATAATATATATATATATATATAAATAATTATATACAGTATATATATATATATATATATATATTATATATATATATAGTATATATATATATATATATATATAATATATATATAGTATATATTAGTTATAATATATATTACTATATATATATATTAATATATATATATTATATATATAGATATAATATATATATACATATAATATATATTATAAAATAGTAATATTATTATTATATATTATAAATATTAGTAAATATAATATATATATGTATAGTATATATATATATATATTATATATTATTATATATATTATATTAATAATAATATTTATATATATAATATATATATATATATATAAATATTATATATATAATATATATATATCTAGTTATATTATATATTATAATATATATATATTTATATATATTATATAAAGTATATAAATAAATATATATATAATTATATATATATATACTATATATATAATATATATATATATATATTATATATATATATATATATATATTATATATATATTATATATTTATATTAAATATATATATATTATATATAATATATATATATATTATATATATATATATATATAATATAATATGAGTTTCTAATTCTGTTTTCGAACTTTAACCCAGTCAGTTTTTGGATTTTTTTTTAATTATCCGCTTCGGATATTGATACTACTAAAAATTGAATTTTAGTATTAAACGAAAATGATTCAAAAGTTTCGAAATATTTAAAAAATATTATTTTTAAAAAATCACATTTATGTTCAAAATTTATTCCGTGTCTTCAAACATGAAATAATCGTGAATCGAAAGGTAAGACACTTACAGAAAAACCATTACATATTTATCAAATCAAGCGATAAATCTTATTAAGCAAAAAAATTATATATAACAATAGTATATAATATAAGTATAATATAATTATATATATATTCGTAGATATATAGTAAATAATATATATATATAATATTAACATATATATTAATATATATATATATTATATATAAATATAATATATATATATATATAATAATAATATAAGTATATTATAATCAATACTTTATATAATAAATATAATAACTATAATATTATGGGCTCCTAGCCGACAGGGGGACAGAGAGAGGGGGAAGTTTTACCCATACACCCAGTAAGGGGGAGGGGCGAGGTAACCACACCCCGCGACAACCCCAAATATCCCCAAGAGAAGGGGTTCGGAGACCCTCCCCGGAGGGGGGAAATGTTCCTACCCTGTCGTTCCCCGGAAAGGGCTGTAGAGACGCCGACTCTGCCAATCTTTGGCGGTTTAGCCCTTTGAGTATTCCTTGTTAGTTTGAAAACACCACAACAAAAGTAAAAAGAAAATTATAATAAAATAAAAAAAATAAAATATTTTTAAAAAAAATTAATTAAATATTTTGAAACTTTTGAGCATGTCCGTTACCACTTAAAATTCATTGTTAGTATCATATACTAGCAAGTTTAAAAAAAAAAAAAAAAAAAAAAAAAAAAAAAAAAAAAAAAAAAACTGACGGAGGTGTAAAAACGTAAAAGGTCCTAATATATTTTGGAATCATGTCCGTTACTACTGAAATTGATTGTTAGGAACATAAAGAAATAAAACGAAAGATAAAAAAAAAAAAAAAAAAATCAAGAACTGACGGAGTCGTTAAAACATGAAATTATTCCTATATATAATAATATATAATAATAATAACTAATAATAATAATAATATCATATATATATAATATACGATATATATAATATATATTAGTATATATACTATAATTATAGTATATAATATAATATATATATCTAATATATAGTATAATAATATAAGTATACTATATATATACAATATATATATGTAAATGTTAACAATTTAAGAAAACAAAAATATGACTGCACGCGATTAAACAGATATGTGTTAAGAAATGAAAAAAATATTCATATATATGAAAAAAGAATTGTTATATAAACGAGACACAAATTTAGGACGACAATAGCGGAATTTTCAGAATCATTTTCACAATAATCGAAATATAGAAATAGTTTGTTCCATAATAGACAACAATTTTTTCTTCTATCCTATTGAATTTGGTATTAACAAGGAATTAGTAGTTTGGGATTTTAGAGCGTCTGTACAAAGTTGACCCATTATTTATGAGGCTTCATTTTATTCTTTTTATAAATCACATTTTCATTTTCATTTTTGATATTTTTAATCCAATCATCGTAGCTTCCTTAATAATAATTGAATTTCCAGAGATGATGTATCTTCTTGATCCTAATACTTAATTCTTTATTCTTTGTTAATGTCCCTTGTTTATAATGTTAAAATTTTGAAATAAACTAGATAACTAAATATAGTATATAAAGATATATATAATACTATATCAATTATATATATTATTAATATAATAATAATAAGTATATAATATTAATATTATATAAATATTAATATTAATATATATATATATATTATTATATATAGTATATATATCAGTGGCGTACACCTGGAGGAGAGTACACTTACGGGTAGGCAGGTTTTATATACTATATATAATTATATATGAGTATATATATAATATATATATTAAATAGATATTAGCTAATATAAATATAATATATAAATATATATATATATAAACATAATAAATATATATATATATATTATATATATAGTATCTCAAAATATATAAATAGGTATATAATAGGTCAGTAGGAGTTATCCTCCTGAAGAGCCGCATCCATATCTACAAAAACTTACTAAGACAGCTAACCAGGTAAAAGGAATACACATTGCTGGATATGAGATGGTCCGCAATTTATATTGGGGAAAATGTAAAAACAAAAAAAAAAAAAAAAAAAAAAAAAAAAAAAAAAAAAAAAAATAATAATATCCTCAATAATTACATAGCTACAGCGAAAAGGACACTTACATTTTTTGGTATCCTCGTAAAATTTAGGATAGGAAAATGTAAAAAAAAATAAAAAAAATAAAAAAATTTAATTGTTATATAATTATATTAATATGAATTAAGAGGGCCTATTTCGAGCCTACATTATACAAGGTTACTCGTTAAAATATATAGCTGCTTAGTAAATGTTAATTTTTTTTATACACCAAAAACAGAATCTACACAATACCCCCCAAGGGTCATAACGACCGCAGCGATGGCAAGGAGTCGGGTCTCTCGAGCCTTACACCGGGAACTACGGGGTAGGACTAGATTCCCAGCCCCTCCGGGGAAAGGGTCTCCGAACCACCCGCTCTTTGGTTTTGGGTATCTGCCGGGGTCCTACCGCCACTTCCCACACGGGGTAATGGAAAACGTCCCCCCCTATGTTTCCCCGTCGCTCGAGCCCCCTAAAAATTGCCCAGTAATACTTTTAAACAAATAATATTCTTTTAGTTATATACTAAGTCCCAGCACCGCCCCCCCAAAAAAATAGCCAATTTTTTTAATGTTCAAGTTTTTTTTAAATTTTAATTTTTGTTGAACACCACCCCTCTTCAGCTTCTGCGGATCGATGTTGACTGTTCGAGTACTCTTCAGAATTTCGCCCTGTAGCTTTTGGCAATTTACGAATAATTTTTTTTTTTTTTTTTTTTCATTTGAAAACTCTACTGACTATTCTCATATTGGTAGAAACAGTTTTGTCTCAGGATTACAGCAACTGTATAATTCCTTTTTTCGGTAGTCTGTAGTAGTTTTTGAGAATATTGGATTGTGATATTTCTTAAGACAGGCAATATATATGCATCAGATAACTTTAAACTTATCTAGTACTGTATAAGCTAATAGAAAAGCTTATATATATTGTAATGATATTATATATAGTATATTATAATATATAATATGCATTAGTAATACTCAAAATATATATATATTAAGTAGCTAGTAATTTATTTAATTTTTATATAATTTTATATTAGTTTCTATTATTATTCATATTTATTATTTATTTGATTTTACTATATTTTTTAATTTTTTTATTTACTTTTATATCGCTTAATTCCAATTTTTTGTTATTTTCTGTAGTTTTATGATTATGATTTATGATGTCCGAATTTTTACGAATAATTTCTTTGTGATTATTTTTTTTTGTTTTTTTGTTTTATGTATTTTTAATTTGGATTTAACTTTTTTCTATATTGTTATTTATTATTTCTTTGTTATTATAGAGAATTTAACTTAGAATTTCTTTGATAATTATTTTGATAATTATAACAATAAAGCGTACCTATTTATAATATGTATGAAAATTCTTTCACAAATTAAAATATATTAAAATGTAATTTTAATCACATTCAATTGAGTTACACTATTCTTAGGAACCCTACTCATCTCTTTTTAAAATACAAGAGCTGTGGTATGTTTATTACGAGATAGAGTTTTTAAAATAAATAAGTTTTTTTATTTCTTTAAATATAAATACCTACACTTAACTCCATTATGCATTATTTCAATAAATTTTAATTATAGAATAATGCTAAATACACTTAAATAAAAGTATATGAAATTAATATTCAATAATCAGAAAAACAACAGACACATCCGGATAACAAAATTTTCAAACACCAAAACTTCGCCACAAGCCACGACATTCCTTCAAATATTCTATAACCGTCAGAGATATACGTAAAAAGGTTTCGATAATATTTTTTCGCTATTCAATGTTTCCCGAGCAGAGCTAGCCACCGCTCTCTTATTTTGCTTATAAGTTGATAGTAAAATTGTACGTCATTATCGTGTTGTACACCGCACCGGTGCAAAAGAATTTTTACTTCTAGGATCAAGAGTAGGACTAAACCTGGGTTGACGGGGTTTCATTCATATACTGCAAAAATTTTTTTATTGTAGTTGTTTTTTTCTTTTAATTTATAATAGAAAATAGCTTTATATTTTAATCTGGTCAGAATTGAAAATATTTTGTTCTAATTTAGTAAATAAAAAACTTTTTTTAACAATTTTAAATTTATTTCAAATATTTAAAACCTAAAAAGGAAATATTAAGGTAGGAGCTAGCCATCCCGCTCCCTAAAATATAACGCCGACCCCTGATATATATATATATAATATAATATATTATAATATTATCTATGAATATATATATATATAATTAGTAGAAATAATATACTAATAAATTATATATATATATAATTATAATATATAATATATAATACAATAATATTATATATATATAATAAGACGTAGTATCCTTACAAATGACACAGAAGGCGAACCAGTCCATAATAATATATATATATAGTATTTATATATATTTTATATAGTATATATACCTATATATATATATGTATAAATGTATATATATTTATATATATATAATATATATATAATTATATTATATAATAATATATATATAATATATATATTATATAATATAATATATATAGTATAATATATAATATAATATATTATATATATATTTATATTTATCAAACTTTAACATGTAATTTGAGGTCTGTAATAAAAAATAGCAAATAATAAATAATAGCAAAAACATGCCAGAATGAAAGGGAGAGGGTCCAGCTCACCCCTAAAAACCCATGTTCTGAGGTAGCCTATCCTTCTAATTTAATAAATGACCTCTCTTTCATATGATAAATAAAAGGTGTCAAGGCAAACACCAAAAAAAATAGTTCCCATGGGTTTTGAACTAATATAAGCAATATTACAAATGAAAACGTTATTAAAAATAGGCTGACTATAAAAGTCTACGGGAAATTTTCAAAATGAAAAGTGTTGTATTGTAGATTAAACAATTTAATTTTGCGAGTAAATTGACAAACGTATTTTGTTTTAGCACATACAATTTTAAAAAAAAAGAAATATCAACTAAATTATTAGAAAGAGGTGGTATCAAATACAAAAATTTGAATATCTCCAAAAGTAATTAACAAAACAATTTTCCATTGCAGTGAAGCTAAAGGAAAACAAGACGAATGTCTGTTACAAATTTCAGATAATTCTGTTAATTATCAACAAAGTTACATCAAAATGAAGATAAAAAAATATTAGGCCAATTTGTGGCAAAATATGTAAAGAACAAAAAAATAAAAAAAGAACTAAAGAACAAAAAAGTGGGAGAAAGATGTGGAGTCATTTTTATCTTAACTGATGACACTGATGACATTTTGTGGGCAAGTTTTCAGTAAAATTCAGAAAATTTAAATGCATGTTAACCGGTTGGTTTTTTCAATCACTGTAGCGCAACAAAGCAACAACATAAAGAGGAATACGGCATATGTCACCTGTTTTTCAATCACTGTAGCGTCACACACATGCTTATTAACATTGTAGAAGATATTAGGAGAATTTTCTATAAAATAATTAATGGTTTTGTAAGCACAAGATCAGCTAACTATTCGTTCGACCATGTTTATTTAAAGACAGACACCATCCATTCGGGTAATGGCATGCGTATTTAGATGAGATTATGAATACTATGAATATAAACAAAGATTGA
>JABUQX010118480.1:0-17500 GCA_015478945.1 Trachelipus rathkii
CGTACTTCGTTCAGTCAGAGGTATGGTGTTGCTCGTTTCGCATTTATCGAAACGCTTTCGCGTTTCGTGCGCCACTTCACGGAATTAGTAACGGTCAATGCAAAAGTGAAATAATGGGTGGCTCATTTGAGGAGAGGCAGAGGTCCGACCAAGTCCAATGTGGACTTGGTCGAAGCGTTGTCCCGGAGGAAGAATTTGATCGACGGGTTAGTATGCCTGTGAACTTTGGACCGTTGGCAGCTAAAGCACTGGGAAGTCCACAGTTTAACGTCCTTAAGAAGTGACAGCCAGACGAAATGTTTGCCGATCTTTACCTGCGAACCTTTTACACCAGGATGCGAAATATCGTGTTTGGTGTGAAATACAAGACGACGCATGGGAGTAGGAACAACAGGACGAGGCAGACGAGAAGACATGTCACAAAGAAGTGGAAAGTGGAAACCAAATACCTCTACGCTCTGAATGTCGAAGGTAGAATTGGCTGGAAAAGTAAATTCCTCCGCTGTTAAAGACGGGACATCTCCTCATAGTTGATAGAAGGACGAGGAGCAATGGCCTTAATGCGGGAAAGGACATCAGCGGGAATATTTTCAGCACCTTTAACGTGACGAATGTCGGTGGTGAACTGAGCGATAAACTCGAGATGACGTGCCTCGCGAGGTGATTGTTTAACAGTAGAGGCAGTGATGGCATGGGTGATAGGCAGGTGATCGGTAAGAATATGAAATTCTCTCCCCTCAATAAAATAGCGAAAGTGTTTGATATGGCGAGATAAATGGCCAGCAATTCCCTTCCGAAAGCACTGTACCGAACCTCGGAGTTATTTATGAAGCCGAAAATGCTAAAAAAAAGGACGCCACTCACCATCAAGAAACTGCTGTACAGCGCCCACCACATAATCCGAGGCATCGGTATGAATCAGTTGGTGATGGTAGAGGAAGACAGAAAGAACAGAGGAAACCAGGGCTTCCCTTGATGGAGAAGGTGAATGCATGGCGAGCACTCGTCAGTCCCAGTCAGCTGATGACAGAGGCCGAAGGAGCCTTTCCGAGAGGGCTTGAGAAGAGCGTTAAGAGGACGAAGTATCTCTGCCGCCGACGGGATGAATCTGTGATAGAAATTAATCATACCGAGAAAACGACGGAGTTGACGCTGTTTAGAGGGAAGGGGAAAGAACGAATAGCGAAACACGCTCGTCGAGAGGACGGACTCCCTCGGAAGAGATGGTGTGTCCAAGAAAGGTCAAGGAAGGAACACCGAACACACTTCAAGGAATTGACGCGTATGCCGTACTCACTCAACCTTGCGAACACCTGTCGAAGATGAGAGATGTGCTCTTCCGGAGGAGAGGAACTGGCGATGAGCAGGTCATCGATGTATGCAAAAACGAAAGGCAGACCACGTAGGACGGAATCGATAAAACGTTGGAACGATTGGGCGGCGTTCCGGAGACCGAAGGGGGTTCGTAAAAACTCGAAAAGCCCAAATGGGGGTGTGATCACCGCGGTCTTGTGGATGTCAGCAGGACGGACTGGTATCTGGTAAAATGCCTTCACAAGGTCTATTTTGCTGAAAATGGAGTGCATCCAGACAGGTTGGCAGTGAAATCCTGTATGTGTGGAACAGGATACCGATCTGGGCGAGTGATGGCGTTAAGGCACCAATAGTCACCGGTCGGACGATAATCTCCGTTAGGTTTTAAGACAAGGTGAAGAGGGGAAGCATAGTCTGACTTAGAAGGGCGGATGATGCCTTGCTTAAGCAGAGAGTCGAACTCCTGTTTAGCGGCCTGAAGTTTGTCCGGGGCAAGACGACGAGCGTGGGAGAAAGGAGGCCTCCCGTTCGTCTCAATGTGATGTACAACATTGTGCTTAACCTCCGAAAGAGCCGAGATAGGAGAGACAAGATTGGGAAACTCTGAAAGAAGAAGAGATTCATAAGGGGTATTACCTGCAGGAAGTTGGATTCCACTGATGGAAGAGGTAGCACGAATGCAAGCGGAAGAGAACTGGGTTTCAAAATCAATAAGACGGTTATGGTGCAAGTCCACGAGGATATTAAAGTGAGAAAGGATGGGGAGAGTAACATCTGCGATTACGATGTTCCACAAAAAATCGCGGCGAAACGAAAGGGTAAGATGCAGTTGTTTCGTGCCATACGTGTTAATGATGGAACCGTTTGCGGCTTGTAATGAAGACAAAGGTTCAATAGCCCGGTTTTTCTGTAGGAAGGAGCGAGGTAAAATAGAAAGGAGCTACCCGAATCGATCAAAAATGACAATGCAGTGGATGGATCATATACACAAAGCAGGTTGGACGCAGGGGGTACCATGCCGTGCGTATTTACGACGTGGTAGATGAGTTTAAAGGTTCGTATGCACAGGGTTTGAGGCAAGTGCGGGTCTGGTCTCCCCAACGTTGGTGGTTGCGGCACACACCTTGCTGATTGTGAGACGGAAAAGGTGCGGGAGAACCTCGAGAAGACGATTGAGCAGCAGCAAATTGACGAGACGGAGTTGGGGAACGACGGAAAGAACGACGATGTTGAGAGGAAGAACGAGGGTAATGGCCATAAGGAATAGATGGTACAGGCATAGGATACGAGAAGGAAGAAGGTGTAGGTGAAGGATAGAAAGGTGGTGAAGTATAAGTAGGAGAAGAAGTTGAGCGAGTCTCCAGGGATCGAATCCTATTAGTGAGGTCAAGGATAGTATTCTCCAGAACCTGAATACGTGACTGCAGATATGCAATGTCAGTAGGCGGAGATCTAACTGCGTTTATGGAACTTGTTGCTTGCAGAGTGGTAATTGGTTGCGAACTAATATCTAATGGCCCACTCGAAACAAATGAGGCTTGGGGCAGTACGTTTGCGGTCGTTAGAGGTTTAGCCTTACAAATTCTATCGGCGTATGTTGCCAACTCCTGCAAAGGGCTGTTGGGATCCATTGTTGCGAGCTGCAGCTGCATTTCAGCAGGCAGCTGCAGAAAGAGATGGCGTACTATGTTTACACAATTTCCAACTGGCGGGCCATCCAGCAGTCCCAACATATCTGATAACAACACAGAGGGCAGCCTGTCGCCCAAGGACTCGTTTGTTAGAAGCTTCTTTACCTTTTCGGCATCAGTTTCACCTAGCCTTGATAAAAGTTCAGATTTGAGTTGTGTATAAGGCTGGTTATGTAGATGCAGCTGCGGCAAAACATCCTTCAGCCTCTGCAACACCTTAACTGGCAGAATATTAAGGAGGGCACGAAAACGCGCTGTTTCCGTCGTGTCCTCTAACTGTAATTCTAATAAAGTAAAAGTTAAGTCTAGATCATTTTCAATGAATTTTCCAGTGTATGTTGCGTTTTCTCTATTTGCAGGAGCTGGAGGTGAAGAAGTGATATTTGAATCACTGTTAGTTGTATTATCTGGAGGAGACATTCTCATAATATTTATAGCAGCAAATGTGAAGTAAAAAAAAAATATATATATATAATGCAAAAATATGATCGCGTGGACAGAATGTACTGCCCAAAATAAATTATTGTTGTTAGACTAAATCTAAAAATGTTGTTGAAAATATGATTAAAAAAATCTAAAAAATAGAGAAGGCGACACACGGTCAGAGACCTTTTTAAACTACAAAATATAACCCGTTTATGGGGTCGTAAATATCAATAAATGTAGCCGCTTTTACGGGCTAATGTAATGCTAAAAAATATAAATCTGGGAATGGCCCAGAAAATAATGTAAAATAATGTTATAAAAAATATAAAATTTATATAAATGAGACTCTTTTTTTAAAATTTTCTTGATACGAGGAACCGTCTGTAGGAATTGCTTGAGTACTGGATGCTGAAGGGAAAACGCCTGGAGGCTCCAGTAAGTTGAGGGGTGAAGTGTTGTAATTGTGAGGTCATAAACTTCAGGGTCACCAAAATGAGGGACTTGGGTGGATGTACCAAATCCTCAGTAGAAATTGAGCAGCAAGGATTAAAGAGAGACCAGACAATTTCCACATCTAAAATCTATATATAAAAACAATACATAAATAATAACATGATATACAATATAACAATAATAAATATAATGAAAAATAACAATACGATGAATAGTAAAAATAATAACAATAGTTTATAAAGGCTTGTGAACGTTTCAAAAGAGATAAAATTTTTAGAAAAGTTTCCCATAGAAAATGTTTTCTTTCGCTCAAAAATAAAAAGGGAAACTATTATATTTTGGAACATGTATTTCGAATGGAATACGTAAAATAAATCATTTTAATATGAAAATGCAAACTTAACATTACTATGAAATATAAAAGATAAATAATAAGTATCACTGAACACTAATTTCTAAACGCCATATCACTGAATAAACTAATTTCAAACGCAAAACATATCAATGAATAACACATCTGATTTAAAGTTCGTTAGGTACCTACCCAAAATGCATACGAGGTAATGAACGGAGGTTGTACACAGCAACTTCTTTAAACAGTACAATATGTTCACCAAAAACTGTTTTAAAATTTGATGAATACAATAAACTTCTAGAAGGACTTTAAACACAATTCAGGATCGAAGAAGACGGAGAAAAAGCAATTACATGAGATCTAAAAATGGCGGCGACCGAGAAGGAGGCATTTGATTGTTAATCAAATTACCATTCGCTGGTCAGTTGCGAAGAGAGAGAGAGAGAGAGAGAGAGAGAGAGAGAGAGAGAGAGAGAGAGAGAGAGAGAGAGAGAGAGAGAGAGAGAGAGAGAGACAAAGATAAGGCTACAATATATATATATATATGGTCAGCATCCCGAATTTTGAAAAACTTGTTTATGTTTTTTTGCGAAGAAATAAATTTACTGACATTGAAATGAGTTGCAAATCACTAGTTTTAAAAATGACTGCAGAGTCAGAGTTGTGGAACCACAAGATTTTATTTATTTTAAAATATTTTTTTTCATATTTATGATTGCAAGTGAAACTAAAAAGGCTCGGGAACGAGACAGAGTCGGAGCTGAATATTTTTAAAATTTTTACTCCAGAGCAGAGCAATTTTAAAGTGATGGAGGCGTCAAATTTTTTTTTTATTTTTTACTGGCTTCCCAGCCATGCGTTTTGAGTACACACGGCGTCGTTAGCAGTAAACAACATTAAAAATGCAGCAGAAATGAAATTCGGAAACCCTTCCGAAACCTTATATTAATTTACATTAAATTTGCCTGATATCCAGTAGTTAATTTTATACCTAATTTACTAATATTACCCCTATTATAACTGCTATTACTATAATTTTTTTTGAGTGTTTGCAAAGGTTACTCCATTGCATACGTAGAAGTGCCGATACATGGTTGTAAAACCAATGTAAGGGCTGATAACTAAAGAAGGAAAAGAGAGAGAGATAAAAGTAACCGTTTTACCATGGCTCAAACGGTAGAGCGACGGAGTCGCATGGCAAGGTCGCGGGCTCGAATCCTAGGTAGAAATTACCTAGAGAAGTTCCCCTCCTTGAATAGGGCTATGCCCGTGAGGTGTGAACTTTTATATAAAAAAAAAAAAAAAAAAAAAAAAAAACGAACACCCGCAACAAATGTAACCGTGCACCATACGGAATGAAAAGCGTTGCCTAAGATTATTTACCTAAGTACAGCTAGGATGGCCTCCTCATAGCCGAGAAAAGGTTCAGGTCCCCTACAATAGGCACTCTTGTCAAAGGCAAAAAGAATCAGTTTATAAATGTACCCTCAACCTCGGGGAGCGGAGAACAGGAAGACAGATACCCGGAAGGGTGACGGGAAGAGGGGATGCACCTACAGGGGGAGCACGGAAATACGAACATATATTCGCAAAATTGGAAAAAAGGAGGAATAAAAACAGATAAAGAATAATAATAATAATAATAATAATAATAATAATAATAATAATAATAATAATAATAATAATAATAATAATAATAATAATAATAATAATAATAATAATAATAATAATAATAAACAAAAAAAAACAAAGTATAACAAAGAATTGAAGGACAAATTTCGCAGACTCAAAGTGCCTGAGTACCTACTCGACAACAACGAATCGACCTTCATGAGGTGTCAGTAGATCTAACAACAGGGGAAAACCCCTACACAGAACGAGAAAAATAAACGGTATAAATAGGTTTATGTTTGATAAAAGATGTTCAATTGTTCAATTCATGGAGGAGCGCAAAACTTTGCTACTTCGAAAATGGAAGGGGGGGGGGAGAATCAGATATAATATGAACAAGGCGATTCCGAAAAGGAATGGTGAGTATGTCAGGGAAGAACTTGAGTAGGATAGCTGAGATTGCGTCGCAACCCACAAATATATGGGCGATAGTAAGATGACCACACGAAGAACAAAATGGGGGTTCTCTCTCACCATGTGAAAGCCATGCCTGAGATTGGTGTGTCCAATTCGTAAACGGGCGAGAATCACCTCCTGGCGGCGACTATGTTTACAAAAAGATGACCAGTGACCTAAAAGAGGTTTAACATTCCGCAGCTTGGCGCCACGAGAATCCTCCGCCCAACAGGAGAGGAAACCCTGACGGATACGCTCGTAAAAATCAATCGCAGGTTCCAACAGTATATTCAGTGGAAGGAATCGTCTGTTAGTTACCTTGTCGGTGGGAGCACGTTTGGATTCTGTATCAGCTCTTTTCTCCGGAGCACCCACATGAGAAGGGACCTAATAGAACGCAATGCCCCTTCCGAGAAGATTGTATTGGGAAATGGCGAGATCTGGGAAGACAGCCGACGTTCCCACTCCGCCTCCCGTTTTGGAGCCATCACTGTAGACAGGTGTTGAATCATTGTGGATCTCTTTTATAAAACATAAAGGAACTCCTCAACGACGCCGGATGTGTCTCAGGGTTGGTGAAACTGTATCCCGAAACAGACAGTCGGGGGAAGATAAATCCATTTCGCACGAACGTTGTCGAAATTGTAGCGCAATACTGATTGAAAAAGGAAGGTCAAGGAAATTAAAAAAGGAGTCACAACCTCAGCAAACGGCCAATATGCAGGAACCTCTCTATTAAGGGTGACAAGGCTGAGGAAGCAGGGACCTGAATACGAAGGAATAAAGAGCACATAAGCTGCTCTCTTCGCAGGAACAAGGGCATTATCCCAGTCTCCACCTCCAGGCTTTCCTTGGGCGATGATCGAAATGCAACTGTTGCAATGCGCAAATCCTCGTTTTGAATAGGGTCAAGGAAGCGAAGATACGATTGGAAGGTCTGTTCATAGATGGCACAGTCATAATCAAATTTAGCCTTCACGAGCATGATGTAGATGTACTGCAGTCTTTCTTAGAGGTGAGGTGCCGTAAGAGGTCAAGCGATCGGTGGCAACTAGTTTTAAGATGATTAATATGAGGAAGGTATGTAAGGCGATCATCAAGCAACAAACTCAAGAACCTCACTGTCGGTTTCACTTGGACTGGGAAACCATACAGGTGTATTAAAAGTGACTGTATTCGTCATCCACGACGGGGGTTTCTCCGGAAAAGCATTGCTTTCGTTTTTGGAAGCGGAGAATTTGAATCCACGCTCACTGCACCAGGACGCCGCCCTGTCGATGACCATGTTGAAGCTGACGCTCCATGCAAGGGAGTTTAGCCCCAGTGACATACATTGCAAGATCATTCACATAGAGTGAGTAACGGACTGAGTTGGGGATGGTATCGACCACTCCGTTGAAGCCTATTGCGAAAAGCAATATACTCAATACGATGCCTTGCGGAACCCCTTTTTTCATGAGAAAAAGCTTGGAAAGAGTGGTGCCACACCGGACCTGAAATGAGCGATCAGATATCAGGGTTTAAAGGAAGAGGGGAAGTTGTCTCCGGAAGCCCAGGGAGTGAAGGTTTCGCAGAACCCCCATCTTCCATGTGGAATCTAATGCCTTTTCCAGATCAAAGAAAACGGCCAGGGTCAATTTATGAGAAGCGAGAGACTCACGTACATCATGGTCCAAACGAAGAGGTTCCCGAGTAGAGCGATGATAACGAAAAAAAATTGGTCAGAAAGAGCGTGTAGCTGCTCCAATGTAGGAACGAGACGGGAATCCACCATTCTCTGTGTCAACTTGCATGTGTTGCAAGTTAAGGAGATAGGTCGATGGTTGTCAGAAGTTGGGTCTTTTCCAGGTTTCGGAATTGGGATAATATAAACTGTCAACCACGCAGGAGGGAAGACACCCTCCACCCAGATTCTGTTATGCAAGCCGAGGAGAAAAGTCGAGGTCGATGGATGAATATTTCTCAACATCTGGAAGGAAATGCTTTCAGGGCCAGGAGCACTGTCCTTACAGAGCTTTAATGCCTCCTGAAATTTCATCATCGTAAAGAGTTTGTTATAAAAAGGGTCCTCTCCAGCGGAAAGTGAAAAGTCCGGAGGTCTTGCTCGTAAACGATCCGATCGAAAAGGTTCTGGATATCTTGATTCGTTGGAACAGGAAGCAAAGTGAAAACCCAGCTCATCAGCAACAATCCCACGGGAAGATAAAACATCAGAGGGTAGTGGGCCATGTGCAAGGATTATAGGTGGATCCCTATGGTACTTCCAAGAGATTTTACGCACAACCTCGTATACAGAAGACAAGGGCGTGGAAGAATTTACGGTGGAGACGTAATTAAGGAAATATTGTTTTCTCGTTCGTCGGTTGATACGCCTGGAACGGGATGCTGCAGCTTTAAAAAGAAGCAAGCTGGACAGAGTGGGAGTCAGTTTGTACAAACAGTACAATTTACGATTTTCACTATGAGCCCGAGCACAATCTGTGTCCCACCATGGAGACGGTGATTTACGGTTCCCTGTAGAAAGCGGGATATGGTCAACCACCGGCGTGAGAGTTGTATCCTGAAAGAATGTGAATGCGGATGCCGGAGACGGGAAAAGGTTTGTGGCAGAAAGGACTGGGATGTAAGTAGCTTGATAGAAGGAAGACCAATCCGCTCTATCACACCGCCAGCTGGAATATGCTATAGTGTCATCCCACAATCAGTGGCAAAGGTTAAAATCACCGAGAACTAACATGGACGTCGGCAAACTCATGAACTAAGTTTGAAGAATCTCCCTAGTGTAAAGACAGCTAGATGCCAGATATACCGAGCACAGAGTAGGCGGTAATTGGAGATGGATTCTAGCTGCCACCGCATGTAACAGAGTAGAGAAAGGAATCGCGAGTGAAAGGGACCGATTCGTAAAGCAGAATCACCGCACCCCCCCTCCATCGTTAGCTTCACGATTCAGGGAGACGATCTCTCTGTATGTGGATGGTGGGAAAAGGTCACGGTGGCGAGGTTGCAGCTCCTGAAGACAAATAGCCTTCGGGTGACGTTCGTCGATTAGTCTCGTTAACTCTTCATAGTTCGGGAAATAGCCACGACAATTCCACTGAAGGAAATTCGTCATAATAATAGAAAAGTGAATAATCAACCTCCAGGGCGATCTATGACAATAGTCACGATGTGTTGAGAGTCCAGCGCCGTCTCGTAAGACGATACAAGATCCCGAGAGCCATTCAACGACCCATCAATCGGAATCTCGAATCCAGGAGGAAGGGGAAAGCCACGCAGAAGGCAGAGAGGGGTACCACCCTATTTGGAACAGGAGAATCTCCTGGCTTCCAAAGGAGTGCCCTAATCGAAGATGAAAGCTAAACCACCCTCAACAACAAAATGCTTTTAAAGACCCGAACAGGGGCTCGGTAGCTCAGCAGACAGAGGAGTTCCCCACCTTCTCAGCAGCACCCACATCAATGCCGGTAGAAATCGATGAAGCAGACTCTAACAAAGAACATGGATGGTTTTTGGGACCGGGAGAGTCCGGACACCCGGGAAGAGGTTGATGCGCGGCGTTGGAAATCTCGAGGGAATCCCGCAGCAGGAGATGGACCTGAACAAGTCTGGGGAGAGGTCCATCCTTCCCAACTCCATCAGTACCCACTTTCCATTGACTGCCTCGTGGAGCAGAGCCACTTCCTACTTCTAGAATGCCTCGGTGACAGATGGTTTTTCCCATAACCACAGCCGAGGTCTTGCTGGAAGAGATCGTAATGTCAATACGGAGGCATTCCGCCGTTGGAGAGTTATCGGAAGAGTTCATAGCGGCTTCCGAGTAGGTTTCAGACTCACTAGAGTATAACTGAAGCGAGTCGGTCTTGGGCTCAATGTGGAAAGGTAGCATAGGTGTAGGAGTGAAATCAATATTCTTCTTACGTTCACAGGGGTGGTGGGCAGAGCGATGAGCACGTTTAGGCTAAAGCGAACGAGGTTGCTTACTCTGAACGGCCTCAGTTTCTTTCAAGTCCGCAACATCATATTGAAAAGAATATGGACGTCTGGGTAGAGAAGACCCACCCTTAGATCGGCGAACAGAACCAAAAGACGGTACGTCGTGATGCTTCTCCGGGAAAAGAGAAGCTGAACGATTCTGAGATGGTGAAAGGGGTCGAGGTTACACATGGATATTGGTCGACGACCATAAAAGAGATACTATCCAGAGGTGAAGAGGATAGAGTACGAAAAGTGTCCACTACAGGCGGGGCGTGAATCTCCGCAATGTGAAACCTCATGGTGATAAATAAATTGTCACTTTCACGGACGATGGTATAAGTCTAGTATGGATATTACGGTTAGCATATGTAAATAATTGAGTGATTTGATGAGGAGGAACAGTCTATCCTTGAACATGATCCGGTAAATTTCTAAATCCCAGGTGTCCCAGAAACTGGAACCCAGTTGAAAGGAAAGGATGGGATATTAGAGGTGTCCAAACTGGCACATTGAGGAGCGGAGGTACTACTGTCAGAGCTCTACGAGGGATCATTCTGATGGGAACTAGATCATAAAAATGTCTCTTAGCAAAAGAAGTACTCGGATATCATATTTCCTTTATGCGTAGACAGAGGCGACACACTCTAACATGTAATATATATGCGCACCTCAGCGTCCAGGAATAATTTATCTTAATATTAATATATTTCAAAGATGAGTGAGAAATCGTCTATATGCGCGGACAGGTAGGAGTATCGAGCTTTTGGGCTCTTAAGTGTACCTTCTTCGCACCCTTTCTACGAATAGGAAACTGAGATAAGGGTAGATGAGAAATATTAACAAAATTGCAAAATGGCTAAACGAGAACATCCCTCGAGAAAATCTGATAATGAAGCACCCGATGTTTTGTTTATAAGAATGAAGAACGGAGGCTTTAATGCAAACAAGAAGTAATTGTTATCAAGGGTTATAATTTGCATATATCAACCGATTAAAGTGATAAGACGATATAGAAATTGACAGTACGCGAAGATGGTCTGAGAGGGAATTATTTCTAATTATTCAATTTTATGGAGTGTAAATTAAGATGTGGATGATTGAGCATTCATAAAGTTCTAACAGAGTGCATGGATAAGATAAATAATCCTAGATTATTTACACTACTTGTTTACAGTGGAGAGATAAGAGCGACATGCAGAGGGTGAATAACGCGCACGTTGTAGTATGAGGGAATCTAGTTTAATCTCAACTGAAGGGTATGGCATCGGTATTTCAGAAGAGGTCTGAGAGATAATGGGTCATGTAAACTTATTCACGACCCGAGTTTAACTGGACAATACACTATTAAATGTTGCTTATAGATTTCTTGTGTAAAGTACTCAGGTTGTTGGTAAGAAGAAGTAGCACAGTCACTATGAGAGATAGGAGTCTCGCTTGGGATACATTAGTTTCACGCTGTAGTATAGCCTATGATCAGTCGATCAGAAAAGAAGAAAGATATCTCTGTACAAATTCGATCAGCTTTAAGCAGCGAGAAGATGATTTAGAGTAAATCCTGTCAAGTTCATTGGAGTCTAGTATACGTTGGTAGTACACAATTTAGTTTATATAATGAATGATATTATGAAAATAAACAAAGAGGGACATATTCCAATCTTACAGGAGAGAGAGGATCCTGTTAGACGGACTCGCCTTAGTATAGTTATAATTTTATTAATATGTCTCGAGAACTCATAATCGATATGTGGTGTAAGTGGATCGATCGATCTGGCTGATTTTCGTCGGGACTCTCTCTTTCCTTTAAATAAGCGCGTATAAGTGATTAAATGATAATATCAGTAATATCTATTATACTAGGCTGTGCTTTGATGGATCCTCAATATTTATAACAGCTCATCGAGCTGGTCGTGAAGGGAATAGTATAACACATATTATATAATATAGAAACGGTGCATAGGACTAATGGGTTGGTGAGAGAATATACTACAAACCAACCAATTTTCAATCAACAAGGAGCGTCGAATGACCCCTGTTCGTTAAACTACTTCTGAGACTGAGCTAAGCTAACCAGGAGAGGTGCGGGATGGGAATCCTCAGGATATGTAATGGTGAAAATTCATCTTTCCTAAATGTTCCTCCACCCACCCATTAAAGCACAACTCTTAAAAAAAAAATCTGCACAGCAATAGCTGAGACAAATATAACACCAATGTATAATATTAATAAACAGAATAACCCGAGTATTGAATAACCCCACAAAATCTATATATATACCGTAGGAACGGGCCTTAGGTGTGGGTACCTTTAGGCAAAGCCTTCAACGGAAACTTTATCCTCACGTCCGCTCAAGTACCAATGAGACGAGAAATATGCTTAAGTCCGTTATGAGCACTCAACACATGAGATAAGACGCGAACCCAAGATTATAATAGTAACACCAAGTTGGGAGATCAGTACCATCCATATTCATCAAGTGGTATATATATAGGTACAAGGTTCGGGTTACCCAACATATAAAGTGCCCTTATAGAATAAGGCGAGAACCGGTTTTTGAACTGTACCCTCACCTACGGGGGAAAGAGGGTAATATGGAATACAGAAGACAAAGAGCTCAGATATATTTCTCAACCAGGATTCGGAGGAAATTGGGACGATTCATATCCAAAGAGAGACCAGAATATGTATAAAGAATGCAAGGAAGGAGATAGGGAGACAAACTGCGAAAGAACGGGTAGGCAGGTAACGGGCACATATAATTTAATAATAATATAATATAATAGAATAGAATAGAATGGAATAGGTTAGAAAAGAGTAAAATAAGAATAATAAATAATAATAATAATTAATAATAATTAATTAATCAATTAATTAAATGGTAAGGTAATGTGTTGGATTTGTGACGTAATTGCAATGAAAGATTGTCATTTCTTGAGAAAGTAGTACGATTTTTTTGGAATAACTGAATGCACTGTCCGGAAGGAAGTGAGTAGGAAGTGATTCTAATAGATTGTATAATAGTTTTGGGGTGAACTCATGTAACATGGTTGGTAGGTTATGAATTACAAAAAGAGGATGGTATTATATAACAGTAGTGGTATTTTAGAGGGTGTGCGCGGATGTAGAATATGGTGACGATTGAGGAAGGTGGATTTTGATATGTCTGTGTGACGAGATGAGGTAAATGATATGTCGAGTAAAGTACATATATTCGATTTCCTATTTACATGATCACACTATAATAGTAATATCTCATCAAAATGTAATATAAAATATAAGAAAGTTTGTTTGTTTAGAGAGGAGAGATGAGATGGTAAAATAGAAGTTGATAAGATAATGATTGATCTATATGAGTGTGAGGAATAGTAAGACAGGAGATGGTATAGATTATTATAGATAAATATCATATTGCTTATTGGACATGGATATGATTATATGACCTCTCACTTTACGCGCGCGCTTTATCGGTATACATTCGGGATTATCGTACATCCTTACTCTCGTTTCGGTTTCTCGTGGTATAATTATCGTTCATCATGTTGCAAGCTCTTCGGATTCGGCAGAGGTACTCGTCTATCACGAAAGGCAAGTCAGGTTAATTCTTCTCTCTCCTACGTCGAGTAATCTCTCACGTCTTGAGCTCAACGACAATAGAATAAGTACTGTAAGAGCGCTCGCCTCATCGTAAATACGGTTTGAAATGTGAACAAGTTGATACTGAACAAAATCTGGGGGCTAATGAAGGAAGCAATTGTTATAGTGCCAAAGGAGTCTGCTCGCGCATGTGCTAAGTAGGCTAGTAAAGAATGTTAACCATGCACATGGTTGGAATGAAGAGCGTGATGAAAAAGCGGTTAAAGGTAAAAAACAAGCGTGGTTGAATGTATCAAAAGCAACATGCATGTCACGACTCAAAGAAAGATGCTTGGAATTATATAAGGAGAAAAAAGAAATACTACACAAGTGTACTACGTAGGAGAAAAACAAGAGGTAAACTGACAGTTTGGAAGGAGGACGGATGGTAATGAGGACTTACAAGGAATAGGAAGCTCTTCTGGAAGGGAAGCGCGAAAAGGTAAGAATGAGAATCAGGGGAATCTGCTTAGAATAATGTATAGGGATGGTGCTTTTCGTAACTGATGTAACATGGGTGTGAGAGGAGTGTGGAAGAACACCTTCGAAAATCTGGCGCACAATATTAACAGTAATTCGAAGAGGTGATATGCATGTGTGTGGGTTTTTGATGGTGCAAGAGGAATAGTATTTTGGGGATGAGGTTATGAGTAAGGAGGAGGTAATTGGGGTCACGAGTGAAAAAAGTGAAGAATGGTAAATCTGCAGTAATAGATGAAATTACTGGTGAAATGATCAACGGACGGAGGCGAGATGGTGATTGTTGGATTTGATCAATGTTCTGTCGCTAATTAAAGCGTTCTATATGAGGGTATCATGTATCCAAGGGATTGGAGGAGAGCGGTATGATAGTTCTATCGTATATTTATAGGTCCACGGGAGATAAGGGCGTAGTCTGTAATGAGAATTATATGGGATATTATAGTTTTTAGTGAGTGTGTAGGTGGAAGTGCTATATAGTCGTGTCTGTGTGTGGTGTGTCTTACTCCTTCTCTTGTGTGATATGTGCGGGTCGAGTGACTGAGGACCTGATTGGTGAAGAACAAAGGTCGCGTTTTAGAGAGTGGTAGACGGATCGCTGTTGGTATTGAAATTCTTGTCTTCACTTGACAATAACGTGGATTTGAGAAATTAATAGAGGAGTAAGTAAAGCATAAAATATTGTTTAATTCAAGGTTTTTATATGGATTTTGACAACCATAAGGCGTATGATAGAGTTAATTATAAGGAGAAAGGTTTTATTTCAGGTTGTTTAAGTGTATAACTATATGGTGTTCTAGTTATATATAGTATAAGGTCTTATATGATTAGTGAATCAAAAAGTATGTATATTAGATCATTAGATGGAAGCTCAGTGTTGATATAGAAATTAAAATGGTGTCAATGGTGGAGTGGTTTAGGCATTTAAAGGGATGTATTAAAAAGGTATATATATAACAGGGTTGTGTTTGTCTCCTTGGTTATTTCAACTATTTGATAATATTATTGATAGATTGGAAGTATAAAAAAATTTTGAGGTGGTGATTTATGCAGGTAATATGTGTTAATAGATAATGGTGGAGAATGGAAGATTGATGTAGTGGAAGGGATGACCTACCTAATTATTATAATATACTGCGGATTGATTATTTTGGTTCTGTGTGGCGAATTCAGAAGAGATAGTTTGTAGAAGGATTTGGGTAGAGAGATTATTATGGCAGGGTGATGTGTAAAAGTAAGGGGCTTGAAATAGTAAAATATAACGTGTGATTAATGCGTAAGGTTATGGTTGTGAAGTGAGGACACCCTCCTCATGTGGAATGAAGTTATAATTGTATTTATGGTAAGGTTAGGTTTCAGGATCTATCCATTATTCTCTAGGTCTCTCCGTTCTGTCTAAATACTTTTGGTAGGGTTCACATACTCGCTTGGATGATAAAAAGGGATAACGTGACGAATGCAGATGATGTAATTAGTATAGGTATAAGTTGTGAATGGCAGGAAAGTGTCTGGTGACCAATTAATATCGTTGGTGAATGTAAACGGGACTTAAAGTATCTTGAGTTGTAAACTAGTGAGTTTTACATGATGGGTATGTTATGTTAACCCTGTTAGTTTTATTGTATATGTAATAAGTTGAGACACTATAATATTGTCTGTGAATATTAGAAATGTATAGATCTAAAAGTTAATAATGTGTATTCTAGTGGACCATCTTAGGAGGTGTGCTAGTGTGGAAGAATTCGATAAAGTGAGGAAATGAACGTATTAAGAGAGTTGTGTGTGGTGTGAGAAAGGGGTAAATGAAGAATAATTAAATGAAAGTATGATTGAGATGTTATTGTGTCATTAATAGGATAAAGGATGAATATGATAAAGTCGGTTTTAGGATTAATCAGCGGATGTTAAATATAGTGGGTCGAGTGTGTTGGAACGACCGGCAACTGGGAGACCGAAGAAAAAGTGGATTGAGTCAGTAAACGAATGTTTGAAGGAGAGAAACTCAATTGTTTGGTGATAGCATAATTCACGTAGAAAAAAGTGGATGACTAAAGGTGAGTGAATGGCGGGGGATTGCGAGGGGGTATGATGGTTGCGGACCTGGCCAAGGGAATGAACCTTCAGTTGAACTACGATCTACCATCATATACGTGAGTTTGTGCGTCCCTATTACGCTGTCCCAAATTGACGCAGTTGCTAGGGTGGATTCTCTCTGATCCTCAGTGGTATTAGTCCTACTCGTAATCTTTAATATAGGTACTGAGGGGGCGGTACGGTCTCTTGTAGAGAACTTTCGCATATCTCCGCGTATTGATAGATCTAGTGCTTTCTTGAATTGCTATTATAGCGTGGCAACTATTTCGTGTATACCACGATAGACGTTAGTAAACGACATCGTTAGCTCTGTTGCTTTTATCGTAATTTATGGGGCAAACAGCAAGAGAGACGGGTTGATAATAGTAAACAAGATAAGATTCAATAACCAAAGCCTTAATATAAACAAATATCATACCATATTCCTATTCTCTTAGAGATGTTTACAGCTTAAACTCTTAAGAAATCTCTTCAGAAGATTTTACTTCACAATCTTTCTAAATTCATTTACTAAAGAATATAAAATATGATAGAAATAAATGAATGTCCTTAATAATTTTATAGGACTACAAATAACGATAAGCAGAAATCCCTTTTGTCCTAATATTTCATAGCACTAAAGTTTGAAATAGTTTCTTCTTCTTTCTGTATATATGTTTCTGTCATCTCGCTTCATGCATGTATTTTAATTCATCTTGACATTATAAGTTCATATAATTACAAAAATTATCTCTTCAAATTTTTTTCTCTCTTTATTTATTAACTCTTTCCTCTTATTCTCTCTCAAACCTACAGCTTTTCTTCTCTTCAGATTTTTAGTTCCGGATGACGAGCCGATTTGTTCTTAAACACTCTTTTCGTGAGAAGTATTTTCCTAAAATATCTCCACGCATACTAATTTTTTTCTCATCATTTTTTCTTGCTTTAGGAATTGGACTTCGTCTCAGATGATTATAATATTTTGTTTATAATCTTCATTTGACTTTTTTTTTATTCTTTGTTATTAATTAAC
>JABUQX010118481.1:0-2500 GCA_015478945.1 Trachelipus rathkii
AACGAGGAGATACGAATCCCAGTTTCCAGTTGTGTCGTAAGCTTTTTCAAGTCAAAAGACACCAGAACCATCCCAGAGAGGGTTTCCCGGATGTCATGGTCAGTTTTACCAAGGGGTCCGCAGTGAACGATTTTTGCGGAAGACAAACTGAAAGTTTGAAAAAGTGGCGGCTCTCCAAAACAGGGAGAGCGGCCATACAACCAATGTTTCTACCATTAATTTTATAGGATGACAGGTAGCGAAAATTAGGTTGGTTGTCCGCTCAACTTACGATTTTTGCCATAGGTGTGGGGATAGTAATTACAAAAGCTGTAGTCCAAATAGATGAAAAGAGATTCAATCCAGAATTCTGTTAATAGATCCAGCAAAAATGTGAGCGAGGATGGATAGTGACGAAGCATATGTAAGAAATCATGTCTGGAGCCAAGAGCACCGTATTTGCTATTGCCAATGCAGTTTGATACTCTGCAAGGTGTAAAAAGACGGTTTGTGAGTATGATATCCTCTTTCGCTTGTTGAACAAAGTCGTGTAGTGCTGTGATCAGTTCTATTTTTGAAAGGTTTCAGAGTGCAGAAAGAACTTGACTGGCTAGCAATCTGTACCTAACGCATACCGCTACAGCGTAGGAGTGGAGATTCGAGTCGGTTTAATATCAGTGGCCCTACGGAAGGACTGTGGTGAGGAGTTTGTTGGAGCGACGAGATAGTTTCCTGTGTAACTTTCACACTAAAGGAAGGAGAGTTGTGGAGTTTAACAGTCGATATGTGGTTAGAAATATTGTTTTAGGTTTGGAGACTATATTTGCCGAGATTCGACGCGACATGCTTGAAAAATAATCATGGTTTTGGGTGGTGCGAGTCTTTTTGTATGCCTGTAGAGTTTCCTCCTTCTTGTTGCTTGGGCGCACTCTATGGTACCGACAAGGGGTGCGACAGCCTTGCCTGAGAAGATTGGCGGAATGTCAAGTTTTCTGCTGTCCGAGATACGACTTTCTGGACGAGAATTAGCGAAGGCATCACAACAGTCGGAAACCGGTTATTGAAGGGAGAAAGTAGAATAGCTGTGGCCTGATAAAAAGGAACCCACTCCGCTCAATCATAACGCCAGCTGGAGTTAGATTATAATATTGGGTTTGGTATAGCATAGAGCATATTAAGATAAGCTATTGGGTAATGATCGCTGCCGATAAATATGCAAGAGGGACAGTAACAGCGATCCAGTAAGGGAATGGGAGCAAAAGTAAATATCAATACAAGAAGAAGTGTGTGCATCTAAACGTTCATGATTGAAATAAATGCAAGTATATTACTAATTTACTTCTTTTGCAATTTGTAATACTCTATCCCTAATGTTCTATCTATTTCTAATTGTAATCTCTATCTACTATTATATAAATGTTATTGATAATAATTACCTTATAATTTGTGATGGTATCTTCGATTATGATGTGAGATACTGACATGGTGATAAATGAAATGAAATGATGATAATATAATAATATGTTAGCGGTCTATTAGTATAGTCTCGTACAATGAGTATCGTCCACACAAGTCAGAACTATAAAATAGTCACGTCGTTATAATAATAATGCATACACAATGGATGATATGAATCAGTATGTTATTTCTCACTCTTCCTTTAGATCTCTTCAATGTTAGGCTCTTCTATTATCTTATTTGTTTCGCTCCCTTGTTTCTTCAATATATATTTTCTCTTTCCTTTTATCTGTTACTAATTATTATCGTTCTACAATTTATTACTATTTTTGCTATTATCAATATATAATATTCTCAACATTCACATAAAAATATTCTTATATAGTTTTTGCAACTGAAACAAAGAACAAATCATGCAGCAGACAATGCATGATAACTTTTTCATATCTAATCACAAATTCTTTCACACTCTCTTCCTCTCTTCTATTAATTTTTAGCACACTCAGAACACTGTTAAACCTCTCTACACGTTTATCTAATTTATACCTATTATCTAATGCTGATAAAATCAACTTCACCCCTCCGCTTCGTTTGATAACTTCACCATAACTTATATCTTTTGTTAATGTCCTGCCGCTTTCATACCCTCTAAATATAATCTTATAATCAATCCCTTTTTTTTTACGTTTTTATTTAATTCCGCCCAATCACTCACCTTTCTTCTCCATTTCTCGTAATCTTTTTCGTTTCCATGAAGAAATAACCTTTCTCCGTAAATTTTCTAACTTTAGCCTTTATCCCTAACATTTTTGATAAACTTGTTTACTCGTTTCTCGATAACACTTGTCGCCCTAAAACTACTGAATTTGATGTTCCTAAACTTTCCTGTTTATGTTCGGCTTCCCTACATTGGACCCCTTTCCAGTGATCTTCACTTTCAGATTAGAAACATCTTAAACAAAAACTTTCCCCAATGCAAGTTTCTTATATCTTTTATTAACAACAACTCAATTGCCAGATTCTTTAAGATTAGAGAAAGCATTCCCATGAACTTGAGGTCACA
>JABUQX010118481.1:7500-12635 GCA_015478945.1 Trachelipus rathkii
TTTCTGTTAATGTATTTAAATAAAGTATTTAACTACTTTTCAAAGTATTTAGATATTATGTTTAAAATCTAAATAAAAAGGTTGTAAATATATTTAAAAACTCAAGATAAAAAATTCGTGAAACACGTCCATTCTTGTTTCGACAAAATATGATTGCAGCTATGTTGAAATTTTTTTTTTGATGAATTACAAAATCAGTTGCATCACCGATATTGGCGCGGATGGTTGTTGGCATAGTGGAGTAATATCTTTAATCTATGTGGTTGAGCTACTTTTTTTTATTTATTTTTTTATACCAGCATGGCATTCAGTGATGGGAATTTTATTAATCCATTAATTGCCAGGAAATATTTTAAAATAGCAAATAAAACTAGTTATAAAATAAAATGTACTTGTGTATTGTGCATTAACAAATTATCAACAGCGAGCGATGCTATTATAACACTGGACGACAGAAATTTTGTTAAATGGATATCATGAACTGTTTCTTATGTATTTCGGTACGCTGAAAACGAATATAACCTCCAAATTTGCACAACGGGCTTAGTTTTTTTTTGTAATTTTACATATTTCATAAACTAACAATATAATTCACAGAGTGTAAAATGTCTTGTTTTGTTTAACTCTATTTTCTTGCGATTTTATGAAAAAAAGGTGATCGCCAGCAATATAAAGCGTATAATAAGTAGGAACCAAAAATTAGATAAAATAAACGCCAAGCATGATAAAACATGTTTAGTGAACTCGATAAAAATACACCTCGGTCAGACGTTTTTCTTGAGTCATTTGCCTTCGGTTTGTATCTGGACATTGAATGTGAAGTGTGTGATATTAATATATTGTTGACTTTATATATATATTATATATATATATATAATACTATATATATATATATTATATATATATATATATATATAATATATATTATATTATATATATATTATATATATTATATATTATATATAATACTATATATATAAGAGGGAGAGTACAAGCATACTCGAAGTGTTGAAATTACCTCCATTTTTAATGGTGCGTCTTTCTCTTTTGAACGTTCCAATATTCTTTACACACTCATCCCCCCAAAGGCAACATATTACTGACCACCATTTATCCCCACATATCATATACACATACTTAAAAGTACATACCCCTCTTCTAGATAACACACCTTACAGACATCCCTACTACTCATATCCCTATGTGTGGGGGAGAAAGAATTGCGCACATAAACTATGTCCTGCGTGTCGTAGAAGGCGAGTAAGGGACGGTGGTATTTGGGTTGGCTGCCTACCAACATCTATCTCTCGCCAGGAATGCTATGCAGACCTCGGAGAAGGTGGTGATCGCCGTAAACGGCTTCTATCTTTCGGCGAAATTTGAATGATCGTATGGCAAAGATTGTATGTCTGATGAAATCAATACTGAGGAAAGAAGGAAAGAGATAATAAATGTATTTAGAAAGGGCAAATTTGATTTGCTCGCTGTGATGAAGAAAAGATGAAAGGAAACGGTGAAAATTGAGTGGTGTGGTGTGAAATGGGTGGTGTGTGTGCTGGTGTGGAAAAGAATGAGAGGGGGATAGCAGGAGTTACAATTTTGATGAGTGACCTGTGGTAGAAAGCTATGGTAAGACTTTGTGTGTGTGAGTCCTAGAATTCTAATTGGTTAAATTTAAAGTTTTGAAAACGGTCAACGTTATGTGTGGTTGTGAACGTATGGTCATCTAGGGAAACATTGAAGCGCGTACGATTTTTTTGAAAGATAATCTGAAATGAATGGTCTTGGATGGGGTGAGTAGGAGCTTCATCAGATTGATAGTGTTGGGGGAACTGAATGGTTGGATAGGGTGATAAAAAGGGATGGATATAACAGGTGGTTTTTGGGGTGTCGGGAAGAAAATGAAGAATGGTAAAGGAAGGTGATTTGATTTTCTGGTGAAGAGAGAGGTATGGTGGTGTAAGTAATACTTTTTTTTTAAACACAAGAGTATTCATAAGACGTATACTAGAGTTTGGTGTAGGTAGAGATGGTATCGAGTGAAAAGTTGATTGATTTTGGTGTTGGTGAAGAAGGAAATGTTGAAGTATGTGTTGGATATTAAATCAATGAGTCGTTTTTAGGGATGGGAATTATCGGATCATTATCTGTTTCCTGTAAAATTAAGATCACTTGTTGTTTTGATGGAGTGGAAGGTGATACGGCAGGAAGTAGGTAAGAATTAAGAGTGAGAAGTTACATGAAAGATAATATGGAAAAGCATGTAAGAGCGCTCGCTAGTAAATAGGTTGAATGTGAACAAAGTTGATACTGAACAAATCTGGGGCAAATGAAGGGAAGCAATTGTTAGTAGTAGCAAGTAGAAGGTATGTGGATGTGCTAAGGTAGGAAGTAAAAATTGTTAACAGTGAATGGTAGGAAAATGAAGAGTGAGGCCAGCGGGTAAAAGGGAAAAAAGAAGGCGTGGGTTTAATGTACTTAAAACCAATGATGAAGTTTCAAAGAAAGATGCTTTGGAATTATATAAGGAGAGGAAAAAAGAAATACTAAAAGGTGCATACGTAGGAGAAATCAAGAGGGTAAATGAACAGTTTGAAGGAGGATGAATGGGGCTTACAAGGGAATAGGAAGCTCTTCTGGAAGGAAGCGCAAAAGTTTAAGAATGAAAATAAGGGGAGTCTGCATAGAATAATGTATAGAGATGGCGCTTTCGTAACTGATGAAATGGATGTGAGGAAAGTGTGAAGGGAACACTTTGAAAATCTGCAAAACATTGGCAGTAATGAAGAGGAGATTGTGAATGTGTGTGGGTTTGATGGTGCAAAAAGGAATTGGTATTTTGGGGAGAAGGTTGAAGCAAGGAGGAGGTAACGGGTAGAGTGAGAAAGTTGAAGAATGGTAAAAATTTGGCGAGGTAATATAGATGAAATTACTGGTGAATGATCAAGAACGGAGGCGAGATGGTGATTAATTGGATTTGGAAGTGTGGTAATAAGCGGTTTATGGAGGGATAGTTCAAGGGATTGGAGAGAGCAGTAATAGTACCCTTATATAAGGGTAAGGGAAATAAAGGGAACTGTAGAAATTATAGGGGAATAAGTTTATTGAGTGTTGTAGGGAAGGTATATGCTGGTATTTTGGTCGAAAGAGTGCGTCTAGTGACTGAAGGACTGATTGGTAAAGAACAAGGTGCGTTTAGGAGTGGTAGAGGATGTGTTGATCAAATCTACATTGAAACAATGATTGAGAAAATGAGGGAGAAGAAAGAAATAAATTGTATTTAGGTTTTATTCGCAACAGGCGCATGATAGGGTTAATAGGGAAGCTCTATGGCAGGTGTTAGTGATATGTAGTGTTGGTGGTAGGCTTCTGAATGGAATCGAAAGTATGTATGAAGATAGTGAGGCGTGTGTAAGAATAAATGGTGTCGATGGTGATTGGTTTAGGATTAATAGCGGAGTGAGACAGGGGTTGTGTTATGTCTCCTTGGTTATTCCAGTTTGTATATGGATAGGGTTATGAAAGAATTCGAGGTAGGGATGGCAGGAAATGGTGTTAGAATGATGGAGAATGGAGATGAGTGGAGGGTGCCCTACCTATTATATGCGGATGATTTGGTTTTGTGTGGCGAATCTGAAGAGAGTTTGAGAGGATTGGTAGAGAGATTTGGCACAGAAGTGTGTCAAAGGAGAGGCGTTGAAAGTAAACGTGGAATAAAGAGTAAGGTTATGGTTGTGAGTGAGGACAGTCCTCAAGTGTGAAGTTATGTTAGATGGTGAGCAGATGAACAAGTGTCTGAGTTTAAATATTTAGGATATTTGTTGGATGAGAAGGGAACGGATGATGCAGAGTTTAGTAGGAAAGTTGTAAATGGCAGGAAGGTGGCTGGTGCAATTAAATCGTTGGTGAATGTAAAGGGACCTAGTCTTGAGTGTGCTAGGGGTCTTACATGAGGGTAAATGTTGTTACCTGTGTTATTGTACAGTAGTGAGACTATGGTCTTGGAATAAGAAGTATAGATCTAAAGTTCAATGTGTTCAGATGGACAATCTTAGGGGTGTCCTAGGTGTGAGAAGAATTGATAAAATGAGGAATGAACGTTATTAGAAGTTGTGTGGTGTGAAGAAAGGGGTAAATGAGAGAATAAATGAAAGTATGTTTGAGATGGTTTGGTCATGGTGGAAAGGATGAATGGTAGTCGGTTGGTTAAGCGAATTTGTATTGTGGCGAGTGTGTTGGGAACCGACCGGCTGGGAGACCGAAGAAAAAAGTGAATTGAGTCGGTAAAAGAATTGTTTTGAAGGAGAGAAATGTTGGAGTTTGTTGTAGAAGGCGAGAAGAAGGTGTAATAACAGAAGTGAATGGCGGGGGTTTTGTGAGGGGGTATGGGTTGTGGCCCACCTGGGCCAAAGGGATGAACCCTTACATTGACGAATTACCATAGTGAGGGTCCATCGAGGTCGCCATGAAGCTCTAAGGGTGGATTTTTTTTGACTGCGTCGAAGTTTCACTAATGTAATGGTCAAGAGGGTTGCGGGTAAGGCTGGGCTTTTCTTTTCCGACTTTTGTCATATTCTTCTTCTGCTTTTCTTTTCGATGCATGCTCGGCACCTTCTCCCAATCTTGGGAAATAAAAAGGAGGATGAAGAATATATATATATTTATATATATATATATATATATATATATAATATATATATATATATATATATATATATATATATATATATATATATAATATATCTATATATAATATATAATATATATATAATATATATATATAAGTATATATATAATAAAATATATGAGGAATGAACGTATTAAAAAGTTGTGTGGTGTGAAGAAGAGGGGTAAAATGAGAGAATAAATGAAAGTATTGTTGAGATGGTTTGGTCATATATCGTGGAAAGGATGATGAAAAGTCGGGTTGTTAAGCGGATGTATAACGTGGAAGAGTGTGTTGGGAACCGACCGGCCCTGGGAGATACTCGAAGAGAAAGTGGGAAATTGGAGTTCCAGTGAAAACGTAATGTCCTTGAAGAGAGAAATTTGTGAGATTTTGGCAAGAAGGCGGAAATAGAAGGTGCACTGATGGAGAGAGAATTGGCGGGGTTTTTTATGGGGGCATGGTTGTG
>JABUQX010118482.1:0-15000 GCA_015478945.1 Trachelipus rathkii
ATAGCACTGTTTCTTTCCGCTTTGGATTTGAATCCATGCACACGGCGACGGTGCCATGACTCTGATAATTGAGAACGAAATATATTTAACTAGTTTTAAAATGGAAGCATTAACTCTGCATTAGCTAAAAAAGTAAATAAAGAAAATAAAGAATTGAAATAAAACGTCTCGCTAATTAGTTTTATTTACCTATAATAATATATATAATATATATATATATATATATAATTATATATATATATATATATATATATATATATATATATATATATATATATATTATATATATATATTATATTTAGTTGATTTAGTTATATATATATATAATATATACATATTATATATATATATATATTTATATAATATATATAATATATATATATATATATATATTATATATATATTATAATAATAATATATATATATATATATATATATATAATATATAATATATTATATATATATATATATATAAATATATATATATATTATATATATATATATATATATATATATATATATATATATATATAATATATATATATATATATATATATATATATATATATATAATATATATATATTTTGTTTATTTACCCTAATATGTATATATATATATATATATATATATATTATATATATATATATATATATTATATATATATATATATTATATATATATATATATATATATATAATTATTATATATATACTATATATATATATATATATATATATATACAGGGTGATTCAAAACCTCTGCGACAATCGGAGTGCTGATAGAGCAAACGATAAGGACATTTATTGTTAAATAAGCTATGTTTATGACGCTTCGTTTCAAATTACGGATGATGTAAGGTAAACCACGTGATGTTGTTTGACGCGTCTTTACTTCGTATTCGGAGATTTTGGGTATTCAATGTTATGCATGTGGTGCGTGCGTAACATCTGTGTACTCCCGAGGGTTGATAGAGGTAACAATAAGGATATTTTGTTAAACCAACGTATGTGTTTTGACGCGATGTTGTAAAGCAAACAATGGTAGCTTGTTATGAAATCATTTTATTGGAGAAAATTACAGGAGGTGTTCAAAGTGTCTGCCCTGTACCTGATTACATTCGTTACATCGCCGTGCCATTGGCTGTCGGACTCTACCGAACATGCCCTCACTGTGTCTGATTTGATCAAAAGCAGTGAATATTCGCTGAATCAGTTCCTCTCAAGTTTTGACTGGGTTAATGTACACAACACTCTTCACATGCCCCCAAAGAAAATAATCTAGTTGCGTGAGGTCGGGCGATCTTGCAGGCCACGCAACAGGTCCCCCTCTCCCTATCCAATTGTCAGTGTAGACTGTGTTCGGATGCACCCGTACTTGGTGGCTGAAGTGCGCTGGAGCACCATCATGTTGGAACCACATGTCTCTGCGGGTCGCAAGGGGTATGTCGTCCATGAGCTGCGGAAGCGTGTTCTGGAGTAGTTGCAGGTACGCAGGTCCATCCAAACGGTGGGGAATGACGACAGGTCCTAGCAGATAATCCCCAAGAATTCCACCCTAGATGTTTACGGTAAATTTCGCCTGGTGAACGCTGATGAACATTGCATGCGGATTGTCCACGTCCCATATGTGGCTGTTTCTGCTGTTGAAGTAGCCATCACGTGTGAAGCACGCCTCATCGGTAAACAAAACATGTGCAGGAAAGGCAGGATTATCGATGCTCCGTTGCAGAAACCACCGGGAAAATCGCACTCGGAGTGCGAAGTCGTTTGGCCCAATTAAGTCCTTGTACTTTCTGTAGGTGGTATGCATGGAGGCTTTGCTCTTGCAAGACCCGAACCACAGACGACTGATTTGAACCCATGGCATGGGCAATGGCGCGTGTGCTAGTCGACGGGTCGTTGGCGACTCTCTCAAGCACCTCTTCATCAAACGCAGGTGTCCTCGTATTACGCAGTCTTCCACCAATGCACCGGGGACGAAGGGTCCCATTATCTCGAAGGCGCTGAGTGAAGGCGAGCAAACATTGTGGTGTGGGGTGATTTCTGTGTGGGAAACCGTTCCCGGTAGCATGAGGTGGCTCTCGTCTATTTCCGTTCGCCGCACCGTAACACATTATCATGTCGGTTAATTCGGGAAAGTGTAGAGATCCATTCGTAATCGATGCCTAAACTGTACTGAATCAACGATGAATTGGGCAAGGTAAAGGTATTGCCACGTATTTCCGAAGGACGTTAAGCGTACACACATGTACGCACGCATAAATACATAAAAAGGAGTTACCTAAATCGTCGGTAAACTACATGCGGACGCGTCACACAACATACACTAGTGTATGCCTTCAATCGTCCGTAACTTTGAAACGAAGCATCATACAACATAGGTTATTTAAACAATAATGTTCCTTAACGTTTGCTTATCAGCCCTCCGAGTTTGTCGCAGAGGTTTTGAATACCCTGTATATATATATATATATATATATAATATATATATATATATATATATATATATATATATATATAATATATTTATATATATATATATAATATAACAAAAAAAAAAAAACAATATCTCAGCGAATTATCTAGAAGGATTTTATCGAATAGCAGATTTTTTTCTTCCATTATCGTTCGATAAATTATCGTCATATAGTTATCGGTAGTTTGGAACAAAAATTATCGCGATACCGATTATCGGTAAAAGATTTTATCGAATAACAGATAACCCGAAACCGTTATCGCGATAATTTATCGCGATAACGCCCACCTATGTATATATACCTATGTAATAATATATATGATTAAATTTCTACATATATATATATATATATATATATATATATATATAATATATATATATATATATATATATATATATATATATATATATATATATATATATATATATATATATATATATATATATATATATATTGTAAAAAAAATTTGATTTTGTTTTAACTTCGTTTAGAAAAGAAATTTACTTAAGTTATCCATAAAATATATCTCAGAATATTTCGTTATGGATTTTAGTCAAATAATTTATGAGAGAAACTTATTCGGAAAGAAACACTTTTAACAATGAATTTTGGTCCACAAAATTCATCGAGGCAAATAATGTTTACATTAAAATCAGAACTTAATGTTTTTATTTAAATAAGGCCATGTTTCCTAAATTAGAAAATAGTTACAATATTAACAATGACTTTGTTTAGAATATTTCTTTAAATAAATGTATATACAAGCGCTTAGCGAAAAGAGTACTTTTAAGTAATTTTTGAGCTTCGCAGAAATACGATTTTTCCCAAATGACACGTAGTCAATTTTCATTAGTTTATTTTAGGAATATTGAAGGCAAAGCAGTTTTATTATTATTATTATTATTATTATTATTATTATTATTATTATTATTATTATTATTATTATTATTATTATTATTATTATTATTATTATTATTATTAGTATTAAGATATTTGTGAGTGATTTAGTTCAAAAAGGCTTATATTTTAAACTAAAGTTATGAAGCGTTTTTCTTTTGTTTTAGATGAAAATCTTTGAATCTTTTTCAGTTATTTTCTTATAACATATTAAGTTTAAAGGAAATTCAGAGTCATTTATTCATTTTGATTTATAAAATTAGTTAAAGCATTTATTTTCCTTTATTTTAATGAAGTTAATATTTATAATAGAAATAAGGTATAGTTATTAAACACGTTCTACATTTATAAGATTTTGTAAATATTTTAAACTTTAAAATTAAATTAGTTACCCTTCATTTCTAAAGAAGTATGAATAATTTTCACTTATTTCATTAAAATTTATTTCATTCGATTATATAAATAATAACTAAGATTTAGTTCTTTATATTCATTATGCTAATTGTTCAAACTTCTTCAAGGAATATCTAAGGCACTAGATTTTAGGATTTCAGAAAGCAGCTGGAGTGGATCTCTAGCTCTTCTCACTGGCAACTGTAGTCTAACTACCTTAGAGAAGCAATAGTTTCTCAGCCAAAACTTACTTTAGTTAACTGGGTGGATACCAAGTTAGCGCCAGCTCTCGGTGGGACCGGAGCTTTTACTGAACGGTGGTACCGTTCCCAAACCTTCGGGTTTCCCTAGAACCTTTCGGTGGAGACCGGGGTTCGAACCCATCTGTTCGGTGGAGACCGCAGGTGGGCCCCTTTTAAGACGGTGGTACCGTCGACCGAGCCTTTAGCTCATCCCCAGTCGGATTCGGTGGAGACCGGTTCGGCGGCAGTTCCTTTGGTGGAGACCTAGGTTCTGTTTATTGGACGGCGGTGCCGTTCCCAAACTCACTTCGAGTTTCCCTAGAGCCTTTCGGTGGAGACCGGGGTTCGAACCCATCTGTTCGGTGGAGACCGCAGGTGGGCCCCTTTAAGACAGTGGTACTGTCAACTGACTAAACCATTCCCTTGCAGTAGATGATAACATGTGTATTAGGACCTAACACGCTTACTCCGAAACTACCACGCCTACTTCAAGTAACTACGCTACCATAGATTTATAAGTACTGCCTTTAAATAATTACGCTACCATTTTGTGTTAAAGAAATATATAAATAAAAGTCATTGTTAATAAAGAGTTTATTCTTATCCTGTCACCTGAAGTTGTCTTGTTAACTTTAAACTTTACAATTGGTTAGCAGCGGTGCTAACAAATTTTACAATTGGTGGCATAGCGGCTAGACAAGTACACAGTAATTAGCTTTGCTAAACAGGTGACAGGCGATTAATATAAATAACTTTATATATATTAGTAATAAATTCCAATAGTATTACATAATGGCGGATGAAGAAAGTCACTTGCCTTTCTCTAGTATATTAGGAAAACTGAAACAATTTAATGGTAAAACTAGTTTCAAAAGTTTCTTAAATCAGTTCAATGCGCGATCAAATTTAGAAAATTGGAGTGATGCCAATAAAGTTAATATTTTGAAATGTTTATGCATCGACTCAGCCCAAACTTATCTAAACTCACATCCTGAAATAGACGACTTAAGCTTTACTGAATTAGTGTCATTTCTCGAAAAGAGATTCAAAAATATAATTTCAAAACAAGAGGCCTACAATCAATTTACAAATATAAAACAAGGTCTTTTAAGCATAAAAGATTACGCCAATAAAATTGACGAAATAACAGAGAATGTCATGGACATTTTAACTGAATTTAATGACACAGACAGCAGAGACCAATTTTTTATATCTATTTTTATTAATGGATTAAACTATGAAATAAAGAAACTTATTGGTATACAAGAATTTAGTTCATATAATAATTGCGTCCAAGCCGCATTAAAAGCCGAAAAAATAGCTCATAGGAAAGTAACAAATAACTTCCATACTCCCATTAATAGACCACATAATAGCTTTCACTTACAAAATAGATTACCCAACGTAAATAATGTTCAGATGGCAAATAATAGATTACCTTTACCACAAATCATTTGTTTCCATTGTAACGAACCAGGACATAAAAAATATAATTGCCCCAGGCTTCATCAGAGATATACAAGACATCAAAATTATTCAAAAAACTAATTAAGAGATCTGTTTTGGGTAATATAGACAATCCGACCATCGAGATTACTGTTAATAAAATTAAAACCCTAGCTTTTCTTGATTCCGGTTCAACAGTAACTATAATATCACACGAGTCATTATCCAAAGTCCTCGAAATGGATCCGAATAAAATAAATAGAACAAAAAGAATTAAAAGGGCTAATTTAAAAATTACAAGTGTTTCAGGGGAAACTTTAAACATTTTAGGAAAAGTTACATTATCTTTAAAAATAGGAAAAATTGCATTAATTCACGAAGTATATGTACTAGAAAATACTCAATTTCCAGGAGAAATATTATTAGGAAGAGATATAATCAAGAGATTAGGTAAAGTAACGCTTGATCTAGAGCAAGAAAGTATTTATATAAATAAAACTAGAGTACCTATTATAAATGTAATTGACCATCATTCATATTGTTATAATATTGAAAAAAATGAAATTCCATATGATAAATTAACTACTGAGTTTAAAATTAGACTTCCCCCTAGGTCTTTTGTCAAAGCTTATGGAAAGGTAAATGAATTTTGGAAGAATAAGAACATAGTTGTAGAACCTAATTGCAAAATGGAAGGAATAAGAATAGGAAACACCTTAGCCCATGTTAATAATGAATTACAAGCTCCTTTTACAGTAGCCAACTACTTAGATTATGAAGTTATACTAAATAAAAAGGAATTAATAGGAGATATTTACCCAGTAGAAGAACATGAAATAAACATTCCAGATATTGTAAATAAAGAAAAAACTTTTGATTTGGCAAATTTAAATTTAGAAAATTTAGAAACAGAACAACAAATGAAAATAATAGAAATATTAAATAAAAATAAAAATGCTTTTGCTCAAACTACAGATGATATAGGTCTTTGTAAATTATTAAAACATAAAATTGACACAGGAGATTCAAAACCCATCCATACCCCCCAGTATAGACTTCCCCATACTACAAAGGAGATAATGCAAGAACATGTTGACAAAATGCTCAAACTAGGATTAATAGAAAAATCTAATAGCCCATGGTGTAGCCCAGTAATTTTAATTAAAAAATCAGATGGAACAAATAGATTTGTGTTCGATGCTCGTTCATTAAATAAAGTAGAGAGAAGACGTCTCAGTATTTGGATGATGAAGACTATTATACAGCTCACTCGTGAAGAATAGGTAAAGATATTCAAAAAAGGCGTTAAAATCTGTTCTGTTAGGAGAATAGTAGGTAGAAGCAACAAGGATTGTTTGTAGTAGAGAGGAAGAAAGATTTTAAGACACAGAAAAATCAGAAAATTTTTAAAAGAGAGTTAGACCTGTCGAGATTGCACGTTAAATACACTAATACTATATATATCTCTAACTTAATATCTGTTCATTATATATATTATATATATATATATATATATATATATATATAATATATCTATTATATATATATATATATATATATTATTATATATATATATATAATTATATATATATATATATATTATTATATATATATATATATATATATATATAAGTATATATATATGGGGCGTAGGCAGGACTTCATTTAGGGGGAGCAAAGGTTGAGTTTATGATTATTATATATATATATTATATAATATATATATATATATAATATATACTATCTATATAATATATATATATATATATACTATATATATATTATTATATATATACATTATTATATATATATATATAATATACTTCCTTTAAATATCATATATATATATATTATATATTATATATATATATATATATTATAGCAATATATAGCTTCAGTAAGTATATATTCGACGCAATATTTAAATTAGAATTTTACGGAATAGTTATTTACTATATATTATCAGTTTTGCCATATTATATTACTATATATCGGCTAAATATATATATATAATACTATATAACTCATATATATTGTTGTGTGTGTGTGTGTGTGTGGTGTGTTGTTGTGTGTGTGTGTGTGTGTGTTGTGTGTGTGTATGTTGTCTGTGTGTGTGTTCGCAATGGATTTGACTTAGGAAGCTAGCAAAGGTTGGGTATTTATGTCCCGCTCACACTGATCAATAGACGGCGTGGTGTTTGGTTAAAGCTCGCAGATTTTTCCTTCAATTAGGCTAATAAATAAATATAACAGAGTGAGACAAAAGTTATTTCAGTTATACAAATAATTAATTAAAATATACAAAATCTACAAAGTTTTAATTAATAAAATTTATCGTCACCTGAGGTGAGTAAAAAAAAAATCTATTTGAGAAGACGTCAAAGTAATAATTTTGGGGATACTGCGGAGTAATAAGTCCTGAGATGGCTAACTAATATTAATCTACAAGTAGACATTAAGAAAAAATACGCCTTGGATTTATCAAGCGAAATTACGCAATTACATGGCGTTTTCCATTCGTCATTTTTACTTAACTCAATAAATTTCATAACTGAATATACTCATCCTACATAGTCCATTAAGCCAGTCTTCGTTCATTGTATTGTGCTGCTTAGCCAAGTATTTACTCTTCAGAGAGTGGCGAGCAGACTATTCAATGGGTACTAAATAAGTTAAAAGCACACGGTAGCACCCAGGCAGTTCAAATTCCCCAGAACACATGGTTTTTTTAAATATTTGTGAGAGGAGAATAAAAGGATTGGCTACTTGTATGGGACTTCAGTCAAAGTTCAAGTCTTATCAAACTTTTCTGTCATTTTGCGTTTTTATACCACAGAACCAGAGTCACATGGGACTTCATAAGAGATCGAGTTAGAGAGAATTTGATTGTCTTTGAGAGAGCATCATTTGCTAGCCTATTTCAACTCTAATTACTTTGTTGCGAATATATAGATGACGGTTAGACAGGGTGTATTGTAATACACACTTGTTTTCTATGGAACTTTGCTTCCACAATTGCTAGTCACGCATCTGAAAACAAAAATTTAATCGCTGGTAAAGTTACGCTTCTCATCTATATTAGACCTATGGTATTCAATAATAAGCTCTGTGCTTTACAGCTATTAGCTTTCAGGTTTCGTATATGAATAGACGTTTCGGCGCTCAGTGTTATTCAGCTTTGGCATTACTCCTCTGGCGCCCCACACCTTCCTCGGCCAGTTTTGGCATCTAGTGTTCTAATCCAACCACAACATCCTTAATAGTCAAGTATCAGCCATTATACTGAACATCGAATATACTATACCAGGAAAATAGGACAAAAGCATCAGGAATATTCAATATTGTGACTGTCAGCGGCACCAATTGATAGTAAGTCGATAGTCCTAATATACATTCAAGCAGGCCTACCGTAAGTATTGATGGCGCACTAGATGTGCTAGCAGTCACGTATTCGACTTAATATAGTAGTATAATACTATGATGCTGTATATTGATTCTTCGTTACGATTCAGAGCTAAAGTCTCACTCCTAAGCTCGATATACTCTTAAATATATAAATGTTGCATGTATAACTAGAATATATTCAGGTGTCTCTATAAATACCTTACGGAATATTACATCGACTCGTATAGTATTCTTCTCTATGTTCACTATTTTATAGGTGTTATATGTTTTAACCTGTGTGGATTAAGAGAAGTATAATTTACATTTGCACTAATATTAACATACTAAAGTGCTATTAACCTCACTTCCATTTCGCACAACTAGATATATAGATATAATATTTATTACCTACAGCTTTTGCGTGGTCATATTCTCTACTCCTCACTTCGAAGTAGTAATCTTGATAGCTTATTCTTTAATAATTATTGTTGATTATAGGTCTCTAATACTCTCAATTCCTAATTATTAAAGAGTTATAATTCTTATTGATTATTTGTCAATATAAGTTTATTATAAATTAAGTTACTATAAATAATATAATTAAAATTTACTTAATGTTTAATTTGATTATTTATTAATTTCCGTTCTTTTTTTATATATTTTATATATTTATTTTTTAAAATAATTTGAAGTTTAAAGATTAATATTATTTATTTATTTAATTATATAGAGTTAGATTATAATACTTTATAATGTTTATTTATATATATTATATCCATTATTATTATTACTATTTTTATTATTATTATTATTATTATTATTATTATTATTATTATTATTATTATTATTATTTTATTATTATTATCTATATTATTATTATTATTATTATTATTATTATTATTATTATTATAATTATTATTATTATTATTATTATTATTTATTATTATTATTTATTATATTATTATTAATTATTATTAATTTATTAATATTATTATTATTATTATTATTTACCTACTTTAATACATTATTACTGCCAATTTTTATTATTATTATTTATCATTATTAATATTAATAAATATCGACTCTTTTAAAATTTACATACCAATAATATCAAACAATGTTGAAAGAAGACCGGCTAGCTTGGGTTCAAAAGTGACGCACAATTGAGATAATCTTCTAATAATATTAATAAAAAAATTATAAAAAATTTTAAAATATGGATAATATTAATCACTAAATTCCATAAATGTATATCATTTTATTGCACTATACTTTACATAAAGAAAATTTTTACAAATGTAATATTTTCATTATTTGGATCAATGATAGTAATATGTAAAATTGCAAATTTTTTGAATAAAAGTTTAAAACCTGGTAGTTAATCCAATGATTTAATAATCTTCAGCAGTAAATATGTATATGAATCATGCACAAAACTTAAATCTATTATTAAGCCCGAAACTACCGAAAGTAACGCGTTTACATGTAACGGCCGATTACATGTAAACGATAACGGTAACGCTTCAAAGAATTTTAAAATGTAACGATGTAACGATAACGCTACCCCTTTTCTCTCAAGTAACGAGTAACGGTAACGCTAACCAATTTCATGTAACGATGCCCATCTCTGTATAATCATTATATATATATAAATATATATATATAGTATATATATATATATATATATATATATATATATATATATATATATATATAATAATATATTATTTATATAATATATATATATATTATATATACTATATATATATATACATATACAGAGCCCTCTTAACAGCTAGGCAAACTAGGCAAATGCCTAGGGCGGCAGAATAAGAGGGCGGCCCTAGGTGGCTTAGAACGCGGCAGACAAACGACAGCAAAAATAAAATAAATAAAAAATAAACTATATATATTATATATAATATATATTATATATATATATATATATATATTATTATCATCTGTAAAAGATATATTTATGTATATATATATAGTTATATATATATATATATATATATATATATATATATATATATACTTACTTACTGTATTTACTTCTGCCCCTGGCCCACCTCAATTGGAGGGCCACACTGCTTCTAGGAAGCCGGCCACCGCTCTTGGGCGGTTCCACAGGTCGAGGAGGGAAGATATAGAGAAGTTGGCGCGGGGGGCGTCGAGAGCGGAGCACCCCAGAAGGAGGTGCTCTATTGTGTCCGGGGAAATGTGACATCTGGTGCAGGTGGGGGAGGTGACATTGTCAAGTTTGAATCTATATTTATATTGTATGAGTTTTGGGTGGTGACCTGACCTGCTCCGGGCGAGGTCAATTTGGCCTCTTCTGGACAGTGTTTCTTCTATAGGGGAAATTTTTGGGGAGGGGTAGTTTAATAAATTATTATTGGGGCGATTTTGTAGGTACGTGTTAGTGAGTTGTGTGTGGATATATGTAAGCCATGACCTATTGGGAGTGGGGAGATAATATTGTAAATGTCATTGTAGAATTTAGCTGGTGAGGAGGGTGGGGATTTTAATCTGTGTCGGGGGAGGTTGGAGAAGATTTGGTGACATGGGTGGGTTGGATTTTTAGAGTTTTCTGGTAGAGTTGAGTCCCCCACCATCCTCCAGGTGAATGGAGATAGGAATAATGTAAGTCTCGTCATGTAAATGTTGAATGGGGGTAATGGGTCGGAGATCCTATTATTATTCTTAGGGCATTTATTTGTGTAATTTCTATATTTTTTTAGTTTTGATTTTGACAGTGTGGGGAACCATGCGGAGGAAGCATAGTTTATATTTGTTTTTCTAAGGAGTTGTTTGTAAGTAGTGGTAAGGGTGTGTTTCCTGTTACTGAACTTGTGTTGGGTTAGGGTTCGGAGGGTGTTTAGTATCCGTTGGGTGTAATGAAGTGATTTGGTCGATGTGGGGGAGAACGTCATGTGTGTGTGTCATAGGTAAGTCCTAATATTTTGGGGTTTTTGTTTAGGGAGAGGGGATTGTTGTTCAAGAAAACTATTGGGTGAATTGAGGATTGGTGGCGGTCGGTAAGATTAAGAGGGTATGAAGGATTTTAGGGGGGAGGCGGTCATTCCTGTGGAGAGTAACCATTGTTTTCTTTAATTGTTGTAAGTATTCTTGGTATGCAGAGTGGCTGTATTTACGTCTGGATCTTGGAAATTGAAGGCTAAATACGTCTGCTATGGTGATTAGTTTGGTGAATGGGGGTAGGGGTGAGCAGGTTCGTGCTGTGAAAAGATTGAAAGAAGGAATGGGCGAGAGAATGGCGCCAACTTGTGGACCCGTTTTGTAATTAATAGAGTGGGCGAGATTGTTTTTTGTGGAGATCTTTGGCAAAACGGTTAGTGAGAAAATTAGAAAGCCATTTTTTATCATTGTTTTCGAGGGGAAATTGCAGGATTTTTTTTGAATAAGAATGAATGTGGGGACAGTATCAAAGGTTGGTATTCGATGTCAAATGCTATGGGAATGGATCTATGGGATGTATTGGTTGAAGCCAAAGGAGAGTGTTTGGGTAAGGGAGTAAGGCTGTAGTTGTGGAGTGGTTGCTTTTAAAGCCGTGTTGGAAATTTGGGAGGGTGATGAGAGGGGAGATTTTGTTTAATATTAGTTTCTCCAGCAGTTTACTGATGGAGGAGAGGAGAGAAATTGGGCGGTAGGAGGAGGGGGAATTGGGGTCTTTTTTAGGTTTGAGTTTTGGGAGTATGAATGCTTGTTTCCAGATTGAGGGTATATAATTGAGTTGCCAGGATTTGTTGAAGATTTCTGTGATACGGAGGAGTGCTTTTTCACCGAGGTGTTTTAGATGTAAGTTGGAGATTGAGTCTGGTCCTGTAGCTGGGGAATTTTTAAGGGTTTTGATAGTTTCTGATATCCTTTCGATTGTAAAAGGGGGTGGGGGGTTGTGGTCTGAGGGAAGTTTTCTGATTTGTTTTTTTATTTTCCTGTTATTGGGGTGGGTTGGTTTGCGAGAGATATTGGCATAATGTTTTGCTAGGCGGTCTGATTGTTGTTTTGGAGATGGGAGGGAGTTATCAGGTAAGGAGGGGCATTCGTGGGAGGGGGGGTTGTTTCGAGAATTATTTAGTTTTTTAATGCGGGAGATGTTGGATTGTAGGTATTCTGAAAACATATTAGTGGTGTTGGTGGTTATGAGGTTGCTGATTTGGGTATTGAGGTTTGTTATTTGGTTAGAGATGAGTGGGGAATATGGTCCATGTTTTCGAAGGGAGTTTCTTTGTTTAATGAGTTGGCTGATTTCAGGGGAGAGTTTGGGGTTATAGGATTTTCTGTGGCCTTTGGGTATGTATAAGTTAGCTGATTTAGTAATTAAGTTATTTAATTGGATTATGGAGGTGTGTAGGGATGTTGTGTCATGGATTGGTGTGGGATTAATATGTGTTTCGATATGGTCAGTGAATGCTGGCCAGTTAGCTTTTTTGTAGTTTGTGTATGTGGTAATCTTTTTTTTTTTGGGAGGGGGTTAGAGTTATAAGGAGGGGAGGTGGGTTCTGAGTGTAGGTGGTAGTGGTGTCCGGTTAGTCCCGGTGATGTAAAGGAGCGAGAACAGAATGTGCCATCAAGGGAAGTTGGGGGATTGGTTTTGCTTGGAGAGGGATTCGGCGTGGAGAGGTTTTTTGGAAATTGAAGGATATTAAGGGTTTCCAATTCGTTAAGGATATGGTTACCGCGGGGGCCGGAGGGGTAGTCTTTTCTAATACCAGGTCGGTGTGGTGAGCGTTAAAATCGCCTCCGAGAAAAAGATTTGGAAATGTGGATAGGGGTGGGGGGGGGGTGGGGGTGTGTGGGGGGGTGTTTTGGGGTGGTGGGGTGACGAATATAGAGGTTGAAGATGTTATAAGTAGTCCTGTTCAGAAGGATTTAACAGGATTTGGTATATATATATATATATATATATAATAATAGTATATATATATATATATATAAAGGTATATATATAATATATAATTATATATATATATATATATATATATATATTATATATTATATATATAGATAATATATATATATATATATATATAATATATATAATATATAATATAATTTTTTTTTTTTTACATATACACACCCACGGGCAATGCCCTTTTCAAAGGAGGGGAAAAAATAATAAATATAAATAATAAATAAATAAAAAAAAATTAATAAAGAAAAATAAAAATTAAAATAAAATGAAAAAGTAAACCCACCCTGACAAGGCTTGCCTAACGCAATTCCTTCAGGTGGGCGCAGACGCGGACTTAAATAGAGGAAGATAAAACATGCGGGGAAAATAAAAGAAGGCAAGGAATTCAGCAAAATCAGATGTGCTGGAAAGAAGGAGGTACCACAACGATTGATCCTTGAGTCTCCAATATTCACAATTTTCATGAGAGAACAAGGCACCTCTTGTGTTACGAGGGCGACGTAGTGGTGGAGGAATGCGAGAGGTCAATTCTCGCGAGCACCTGCCGTTGTAATACCTTTAGAAAAGAGATAGGGCACCTACGTCACGACGACGCAGAGAAAGAGGGTCAAGGGAGTCAGATAGCCTGGTGCAGTATCTGAGGCTTTTAGCATTTGCTTCAAACTCATCCAAAGGTAGGGTGGAAACCGGATCCACCCAAATGTGGGAACCAGTATTCCATGCAGGGGCGAATAAGACCTTAATATAACTGGAGTATCTGAGCAGAAGGAATAAAAATTTCACGCAAATCTGAACAGAAAATTCCCAAGCTTTTTTGAGGCCCATTTTAGCAACCGTGTGATGGAGGTCTCCAAGATAATTCACTATTTATGTTTAGTCCCAAAAATGTTTATGTTGTTTACGGTAAGACATTAGAAGCCATCAAAGGCTTTGGCATTAGTTCTAAAACAATTTTAGAGAGGGAAGATCAGTAAGAACTTTATTTTAAACGATTTTATGATTCCCAAGATTACGGTTACCCCATTGAGAAATTCCGATCAAATCGGCAAGAATTGAATTCAGAAAGCTGTAGACGAGAGGCAACTCTAGAAACAAACGAGGGAGCACAATTAAAATGAGTGGACGAATGGAGAGTTGAGTCCATCCGGCATAAAGGAATGAACAGAGTTAGAAGTGCAGTTAAGAATATGTTGATGAACAAGTAGGAATAAGTTAAAGTTGG
>JABUQX010118483.1:0-7500 GCA_015478945.1 Trachelipus rathkii
CGTTTTATCAAATTAAATAAATGATAAATAACGTTTTACAAATAACTTAAAAGGCAAATAATCAGAAAAAGAGCCAGGAAAATTATCTCGAAAAGTATGAACAATTACAGGAAAACCAAATACATATATTGGAAATCACAGATTATAAAGCTTATGTACCGGAAATGTACAGAAAAAAAAAAAAAAAAAAAAAAAAAAAAAAAAAAAAAACTCGAAAATGTACGACACTTACAAAAAAATAAATTACAATATTGGAAATAAAGCCGTATAAAGCTTTAATTAATAATGCAAAGTCGTTATTAATATATATAAAACAAACGAATACCCGAAGGTAGACCGTCATTGAATAGAACCCACAAGGAAGAAGGGTCTCATCCGGCCTCTAATGGACGACGGGGGAGTTCGTCCCCTCTGTCCCCCATTGGCTCAAGCCCTATGGAAATATATTTCCTTGAACTTCAATTTTAGGGGCTTTGAAGCCGATGGGGGCGTTAGTTTTAAATCATAAAACGACTTTACATATAACAAGCTTTATACGCTGATTCCAAATATGTATTTTGTTTTTCTGTAAGTGTACGTACTTTTCGAGAATTTTTTTATTGTTTGTTTTTTTACATTCCGGTAATAAGCTTTATACGCTGCGCTGATTCCAAATATGCATTTGGTTTTCCTGTAAATGTCATACATTTCGAGATAATTCTCCTTGGCCCTTTTCTGGAATTATGCCCTTAAAAAATAAATATTATTAAACTGGATAAAGTTTAATAAACAAGTAAAAAATTCGTACATAATATTTTTTGTTATCGCATCCTGTTACCTGCTCTCATCTCTCTCTCTCTCTCTCTTCTCTCTCTCTACATTCTCCTCTCTCGTCTATCTCTCTATCATTCTCTATCTCCTCATCTTCTCCGATCTCTTCATCCATCATCATCTGTCTCGTCTCTCGTCGTGCATCTCTCATGCATCTCTCTCTCTCATCGTATAAATATTAGTATATAATATATGTAATAATAGGTAGTATATGAAATATATATGAGTATAAATAAATATATATATAATATATATATATGATATATATAAATAATTATAAATATATATATGTAATATAATATATATTATAATATAATAGTTATATAATGTATAGATATATATATATATATTATAATATAATAAATATATATATTAATATATATAAGTAATATATAAAATATATGTATAAGTATATATATAATATATATATATATAATATAATATAATATATAAGTATATAGGTATATAATATACTACACAACATATTTTCTTTTAAAAGGAACATTAAATTTGAAATAATGGACTTTATCATTAATAAAATAAATTGACTTTTCATTCTTTTTTTAACCTAATTTAAAATTTTACCCTAACTGAAAATTTTAAAACAAAATTGTAAATACTGTTACCTACCATAATTTTAGACTAAGAAAAAACGCGGGTCACTTCAAAATTCACATGGAACCATCATATAATATATAATAATACTATATAGTATATATATATGTATTATACTATATATATATACATAAATAGTATAGTAATATATATATATATATATCTTATATATTATATATAATATTAATATATAATATATAATAATAATATCTATATATAATCTAGTAATATATATAAGTATAAATAATTATATATAGTATATAAATATATATAATATATATAGAATATATATATAATTAAGTATAATATATATATATATATAGGTAATAAAGTGTATATATATATGGTTTAATGGTGAATTGGACATGACCCTAGTTTTTCTTAGTCATATATAATATATATATATATATATAATATATATATATATATATATATAATATAATATATATTATATAATATTATTATAAATATATATTAATATATATAATATAGTAATATATAATAGTATTATATAATATATATATATATATATAGGCATTAAACAAAAGCATTTATTAAGATCTTATTAAAAAGTTTGGCTGGTTTTTTAATTAATCGGGTCTCCTTTCTCTCTCTCTCTTCTCTCCTTCGCTATATTATATATTAGTAATATGCAATCGACGGATATTTTAAAATCATCTAAAATTAAGTAGATAGGGCAAATGCTTAGCCTAAAACCGACTCATCCAGATCATTAGTGAATGAACATGATATAAAATGGTGGAAGAACTCTTTTCATTACTAGAAGTTTTTTATATATTTAGGATTGTTATTTCATTATATTTGATTTGTTTATATTTCAAACCATATAAATCTAAATGTACATTGAATTATATAATATATATATATATAATAATATAATTATATATAATATAATATATATATATTATATAATAATAATATATTATCATAATATATAATTATAATATAATATATACAGATATATATATAAATTAATATATAATATATATAATAAATATATATAGATAATATATATAATATATTAATATATTATTATATATATTATATATAATATATAATATATATATATAAGTATATAATAATAAATAAATATAATATATATATATAATATATATATATAAATAATATAATATATAATATTGTAATATATAATAAATATATATATAAATATAGATGAGTATATATATATATAATATTAATAAATAATATAATAATAATATATATATATATATTATAATATATATAATATAAATTATATAATATATTAATAATATATATAATTTATATATAATATATATATATATATATATATTATACAGTATATATAATTTAAATATATATATAATATATATACTATAATATATAAATAATATTAATATATATATTAATAAATATACTATATAATATAATATATATAATTATAATATATATATATATATATAATATATAGTATATATATAATAATATTAGTATATATAAATATAAATAATCAGTGTCTAAACATGACATCAATTAACTAGAGAACGGCATGCACCTACAAAGTAACAACAAAGTTATCCTTTTTTTTTCTTATTATCATGTTAAATTCGTCGGAAAATATTAAAAAAAAATTTAAATTAAGCCCCATAGGGGGTTCGAGCCGACAGAAGGACAGAGGGGGGACGAACCCCCGTCCCGTCCACGCGGGAGGCAGAGAGTACCCACTCCCTGCAATCTTTGCGGTTTAAACTTATGGTAATTAGCATTTAGTTAAAATAAACCACAAGATGTATAAGGGAGAAGTAAGATAATTACTTTTTTTTTTTAACTAGAGGAAATACCATAGGGGAACCGCAAAGAATGGCAGGAGTCGGGGTCTCTCGAGCCTCTCTGTGGGACAACGGGGGGGACCTTCGTCCCCCCTATGTCCCCCATCGGCTCGAGCCCCCTAAAAAAAAAATGAATAAAATTTTATTTTATAAATATTTATAGACGAATATTGCAAAAAAAAAAAAAAAAAAAAAAAATTTACTTCACACCACGCTATTCGCAATAACGTTAACATTCTTGACATTATAAGTCCCAACCTTGTATATTGGAAGACCTGGAGTTTCAGATAATTGCAAAAAAAAAAAAAAAAAAAAATATATATTTATATTTTTTAAATTAAATTTAGAATTAAAATATAAAATAAATTGAAATTAAAATTAAAAATAGAAAAGTTTCAAATATTGTTATTATTATTTTATTATTATTATGTAATTAATTAATAATTATTATTGATTAATATTTATTATTATTGATTATTATTATTATTATTATTATTATTATTATTATTATTATATTATTATTATTATTATTATTATTATTATTATTATTATTATTATTATTATTATTATTATTATTATTATTATTATTATTATTATTATTATTATTATTATTATTATTATTATTATTATTATTATTAATTATTATTATTATTATTATTATTATTATTATTATTATTATTATTATTATTATTATTATTATTATTATTGTACTAAATATTTAAATTAGTGAAGCAAAATAATGCGTAATACAAAGGCCTTTTTTACAAAAAAAAATCGAAGTCAAAATTGCAAATTACTTCGTACGATTTCACGGGAACTTCCCAAAATTAAAAACTCGTCAAACTTACGTCTTTGGTACCTTTTGAGGAACGCAAATTTTTCGGCCAACCTGTTTGTATTCCGCGGGTGCGATTTGGCAACCCTAATTTTTTGGCAAACCTAATTTTCTTGACCATTTTTGGCAACCCTAATTTTTGGCAACCCTTCGAAGAAGGGTTGCGCCAAACGGTGCGTCAGCAACCGTTGTACGTGTCCCAACCCTAAATTTGTTCCGAAGCCAACCCTTGGTCTTCCATGGGGTTCAAATTTTGGCCCCCTAATTTTTTGGCAACCCTAAATTTTTTGGCAACCCTAATTTTTTCGATCAACCCTTTGGTCTTCCATGGTCAATTTGGCCCACCCTAATTTTTGCCCAACCCTAATTTTTTGGCAACCCTAATTTTTTGGTCAACCCTTTGGTCTTTCAGGGTCAATTTGATGAACCCAATTTCGTTCAGGTAACCCTTGTGTAATTCTACGGTGGGGAAATTATTCACACACACAGATTACTTACACTCACACACAGATTTACTTACAAACACACAGATTTACTTAAACACACCAGATTTACTTACACACAACACAGATTACTTACACTAACACACAGATTTACTTACAGCCACACACACACAAGACAAATAAAGATAACTTTTTTAGGTGGAGGTCATTAGTAGAGATTATCTGGAGCGCCTCTAGGTACCTGCACAATTGCCCTTTTGGTAGGTATCTGTCTAACATGAGTCAAGTAGGGTATCCGGACCTGTTGGATCTATCCTAACTAATTTCCAATCCGCGGTCGCAACACACCTTCGCCACACACACAGATACACACACACACACACACACACACACACACACACACATACACACACACACAACAAACACACACACACATGCACAACCTTACACTTATCACACATTCACTATACAACTCAACTCACCTATAGATACTTGCACCTTGCATTACACTTTACACACGTACAACACACTAGCCAAACCTTTTGTATTTCCAGGGTACAATTCTTGACATTGAGTATCTTTTTCGACCTCTGTAAGCTTTTTGATGACTCTGATTTATTGATGGTTCAACTTTTGATGGTTCCCAATCACCGTAAGGAAGGTATATCTAGGGATGTTCTATTAGTGGTTCTATGAAGTATTAGATGAGTGCGCAAGTGAGTGCACAAGTGCAGTTGCTCCAAGTGAGTGCCAATGAGTGCCAATGAGTGCCAAGTGATTGCCACATAGTGCCCAAGTGAGTGCCAGATAGTGCCAACTGAGTGCCATATAGTGCCAACTGAGTGTCCTAGTATGAGTTAGCTTTTCTAGCCTACCCTGAGCTTAGAATAGCCTATATGGGTGTCCTATCCTAGGTATACAAGGTATAGGATATCGATTGGAGTATAGTACAAGCTGCTAGTGATGGCCTTCTGCCTATCGAGTTATCTTTTTCTACTCAACTTATAGCCTATATACTATAAATATATATATAATATATATAAGTATGTATATAATATATATTATAATTATATAATATATAGATTATATATTCTTGCACCATCAAACCTACACACATACACTATGAACACCTTATACCACATTCACTATGAACACTTATACACATATGACACTTATATAACACTTACACATCTCCATAGACAACTTAACACTAAAACCATAATACACTTACACTCACACTCACCATATGACACTTTCACTTACATACATACACACACTCACACATACTCGATATTTTGATTCCTCAACTTTTATGGCTCAATTTTGTTGTCTCATCTTGATGACTCCATCTTTGATGAGCATCTTTGATGATCTCATCTTTGATGAAAAGTCATCTTTGCCGGGTTCACCTTGATGGTCATCTTTGAAATGACACAGATTTACTGATTGTTCATCCTTTGATGGTTCCCAAACCCCTGGCCAGAAAGAGTTAATATTAAATGTCTTCCCCTAATGATTAAAGCTGACCACCAGACGCAGCAAATGATCTCTCCGCGTGAAGGCCCAACGAACCCGCACAGCCGCGTGGCGCCGCAGCGCAATAATTTCACGCGGTTCCCGCCCGCCCGTGCGCCCGCAGGCGCAATATTTCCGCGTTCCCAGCCCGCCGTGGTGCGTCCGCAGAGCAAATCTTCCAACGGAAATGAAAATATATTTACTATGAATATTCATTTTTATATTCATACTTAAAATTTTTTATTATAAACAATTTCGCGAACCTAAAACTGTATCTAATTAACAGACCTAATTATTTAACCACATATATTTATTAAACATTAATTTTTCTTTTAATATATTTTTTTACTTATTACTTTTTAATTTATAAATTTTTAAACATTGTATGTAAGAAGAAGAGGCCAGAGTGTCTGATATATAATCATTTTATTTTACTACAATTGTACGAAATTTTACTAAAAACATATACTTTACAGCCTTAAAGCAGTATCAGTAAATCAATAGAGGTGTTCTACATCAAATGCTTTAACTTTTTGTTTTACTGCTTTACTTTTTAACTCATGTTTTACTGCTTTAACTCATAATGTTTTACTGCTTTCAAAACCCACATGATTTTATTACATTCAATAACCTTTAAAGCAGTACAAATCAGTAAAATCAATAGAGGTGTTACATAGCAACAAAGGGCTTAGTATGCTTTTGTTTTACTGCTTTACTGCTTTAACTCATGTTTTACTGCTTTAACTCATATGATTTACTGCTTTAAGGTATGTAATGTTAATAAATATATGAGGGATCATGCTGCGTCCTGGTGATCAGCTTATAACATAAGGGTAGACATTAATATTAACTCTGTTCTAGGCTCAGGAGTTGGGAACCATCAAAGATGAACAATCAGTAAATCTGAGTCATCAAAGATGAACCATCAAAGGTGAACCGACAAAGATGACTTCATCAAAGATGAATCATCAAAGATGCCTTCATCAAAGATGAGTCATCAAAGATGAGGCAACAAAATTGAGCCATCAAAGTTGAGGAATCAAAATATCGAGTATGTGAGTGTGTGTATGTATGTAAGTGAAAGTGTCTATGGTGAGTGTGAGTGTAAGTGTATATGGGTTAGTGTAAGTGTCTATGGAGAGTGTAAGTGCTTATAAGTGTCATAGTGTGTATAAGTGTCATAGTGAATGTGTGTATAAGTGTCATAGTGTATGTGTGTAGGTGTGTGTGCAAGTAATATATATATATATATATATATATATATATATATATATATAATATATATCGAATATATATATATATATATATTATATATATATATATATATTTAATATATATATTAATATATAATAGAGTATATATATAAATATAATATATATATATATATATATATATATATATATATATATATATATATATATATATATATATATATATATATATATATATATAT
>JABUQX010118483.1:12500-21584 GCA_015478945.1 Trachelipus rathkii
GTATATAGGGGGTACCTCCCCTTGAGAGCGAACGCAAAATATGTCGCTAATGGGGGGGGGGGGGCCCTTGTTGCCGCTTTTCCTTTTTTCCGAGTAAAGATTAGGCCTAACGACACCCAATCGAACAGGTGAATCACAGGCGAGTTTTGGTGACCGTAGGTCACCCCTAAGTGTGTGCTGCCCCCTTAGCGCCAAGGTCAAATACGTCCTGAAAACCATGTTAGGCTTAACGTATCGGACTAAAATTTGGATGTGAGCTATATGATGACGTAATCTCGTCGGAGACAAGATTGCGTACCCCTGCGTCCCCCCCCCCGTAAGGGGGAACGCTGTCCCCTAAAAATTAAAATAATCGTAGAAGATTGAAACTTGGAGAAAGGATTCGGCTTCGGAGTCGGAGACGGAGTTGGAGTTGGATTCGGACGGGAAGTCCAGAACCCCCGGAGTGGGGTCCCCACTTTTGAAAAAAAGGAAGAAGAAATGCATGGAATGAAAAACAGAGGAAGAAGAGGAGAAAGGAAGAAGGAGGAGGAAAGGAGGAAGGAAGAAGAATGAGGAAGGAGGAGTCTGAGAAGGATTCAGAGTCGGTATCGACACCGGTGCTGGAGCCAGTGCGGTGCCTAGTTAATAAACATTCGTATAACAACAATGTTGGTCTCTTTATATAGTTTATTGGGTCTGTAGATTTCGAAAATAATGGTTTCAGAACCATAAAAAAAAAAAAAAATATATAAATAAATAAATAAATAAATAAATAAAATTTCTTATTCTTTTTATGTTTATAACTTACAAATTTACGTTTTTACATACCCTAAAGCGGTAAATCAGTAAATCAGTAAATCAAACTGCCCTCCTCACCCCTTCCGTGATCTATTGATCTATTGATCCATTGGTCTATTGATTAAAGTCATATTTTTTAGTAAAATTGTCGTGTTTTACACACCCTAAAGCAGTAAATTAGTACATTAAACTATCCTCATCACACCTTCCGTGATCTATTGATCTATTGATCTATTGATTCAAGTCATATTTTTAGTTTAAATTGTCATGTTTTACATACCTAAATCAGTAAATCAGTAAATCAAACAACCCAACCTACACTCCTGTCCATCCATGATTTATTTATCTATTGATCTATTGATTCAGATTATATTTTTACTAAAATTATCATTTTTTACATACCCTAAATCAGTATATCAGTAAATCAAATCAGCCATACCACACTGCCCACATCATCCATGATCTATTGATCTTTTGATCTATTGATTCAAGTCACATTTCGAGTATCATTTTGGATAAACATAACATAAAAACAATTCTTTATACACTAGTCAACGAATATATGCTAACGTAAACAAGTTTTCAACATTAACATCTATGCTACTTAGAATCATCTGAGCTATGAATATAATACACAACGACAAACCTGACACGACTTAAACATGAACAAACTGTTAACGTTAACAAAGTACCACACTTAACAACAGTAAAGTAACTAACATAGCATACAAAGACGTAACCTATTCACACTTTGTCAAGCATATCTCTAACACAACAATGTTAATATTATATAACATGGTAATATTTAACTAAATTTATCCCAACCCTGTCAATTATCAATACTGATCAACGAAAATATATGCTAACGTAATAAAAGTTTCCACATCAATAAAAGCTAGCAGCGTAACATGAACTAGAATAATGTACAAAGACCAAACCTCACACAAACTTACACACGATAAACTGTTTAACATTAACAAAGTTCACACTTACACCAGTAAAAGTAACTAACATTGCATGCAAAACGTAACCTATTACTTTTTCAAGCAATATCTCTACACAATTGAACGTTAATCCTACACTGAACAAGTAACATTTAGGAAAAATGTATCTTAATAACCTGTCCGATTATCATACAACCAACGAATATATGCAACGTAACAAATTAACATAACATTAGTCATAGTAATATTTAACAAAAAATTTCATAACCTTACCTAAATAATATCACAATCCCCAACAAATAATTGCAAACATAACAAAGTTTTATCCAAACATACATAAAAATACCAAAATTTTATCCAAACATAACATAAAAATAAGTTCTTTGAATAAAATATCATAGTAAAGTGTAATAGTTATTTTAAATTAATCCGTAAATCAGTAAATCCGTAAATCAAACCCCATTTCACCCTCCCCCCCACCCCCTCCTATACCACCGTCATGACCTTTTGAATCATTGATCTAATGATTCAGGTCACATGTCGAGTATCATTTCGGATAAATATGAGTAAAAAATAAGTTCTTTATATACTGACCCAACCCATGAATATAAACGTAACAACGTTTTTTAACATTAATAAAGCTACAACATAGCATTACCAGAACTAAGTATATAATGAGCAAAGACAAAACCTAACACACATTTCGTCCCGAATAACTACTAACATTAACAAAATTGCCATACTTAAACAACAGAAAGTTACTCTAGCTCAGCTACAAAACAATAAACCTATTCACACTTTTTCAATGCATATCTCTAACATAATCATGTTAATTTACATTAACACTATTGATTTACGTCAATTTCGTATATCATTTCGGATAAACATAGCACAAAATGAGTTTTTTTATATACTAAGTATTTCATTATATGCTAACATACAATGTTTTCACATTAATAAGAGCTAACATAGCTCATATGAACTAAGAAAATAATTACAATACCGACAAAACCTAACACAACTTACTCTCTAATAAACTGTTAACATTAACAAAAGTTCCACATTAATACCAGTAAAGTAACTAACATGCATACAAACGTAACCTATTCATACTTTTCCAAGCATGATCTCTAACAATATTAAAGTTAATATTTACATTGACACAGAAATATTTAACAAAAAATATATCATAACCTTGTCTAATTATCATACAGACCATCGAATAACTGTAAACGATAAACTAAAGTTTTTATCCAACATAACATAAAAATAAGTTCTTTTAAAATAAATATCATGGTTAATTTCGTAATATTTAACTGATTTTAAAGCAGTAAATGCAGTAAAATCTGTACAATCAAACCATCAACCCCTCCCCACCCTATCACCATGACCTTTTGATCTTTGATCTATTAACAAAGTTTTTACATTAATAAAGCTAACAATAACCATAACCTCGAACCAAGAATATAACACACAACGACAATACCTAACACACCATAACGTACGAATAAACTACTAACATTAACAAACTTCTCCACTTAACAACAGTAAGTACCTAACACATTAACAAAACGTAGCCTATTCACACTTTTTCAAGCATATCTCTACATATCAATGTTAATTTACATAACATCGTATATTAACAAAATTAGCATATCCTGTCAATCAGAATAACTGACAAACGAATATAAGGCTAATCGTACCAAAGATTTTTTACAATCACTTCCTAATATAACACAAAATTCATCATACCTCCTCTAAATATCCTATCTCAACGATAACTTGCCAACATAAAAGTGGTTACCAAAACATAACATAAAACAATAACAAAATTTAATAGAATATAAATACATAAAAAATAAGTTCTTTGAAAAATATTCAGAGTAAAGCGTAATAGTTTACCTGATTTTTAAAGGCAGGTAAATCAGTAATCAGTATAATCCAAACACCCATCCAGCAAGTCCCTACCCACCCATCCGCCTATGATCTACTGAAACTATTGATTCAAGTCATATTTTCGAGTATCATTATGGATAAAATATACATTAAATAATAAAGTTCTTTATATACGGACCTACGAACATATACTTACGCAACAAGTTTTCACTCAATAAAGCTAACATATCATAACAATGACAAAGAATATAATGGTACAAATGCAAACCTAATACTTGGCGTATGAATATCCGCTAACATCCTGAAAATTCTACTTATCAAAGGTAAAGTAGCTAACAGTCATACAATAACTCGATATGTTCCCACTTTCCCGCATATCAGCAAACAGGTAAAAACAAATCTAACAAAATCTTAACAAAACTAGTTTAACAAAGATGCCAGCATCTTGAACTATTGAATTGACACTATCATTCATCAAAGGTCACTCGTCTCGAGTATATACATCATTTGAACTATGAATAAACATGGACATTAGAAAAATTCTTGGGCAAACCTAACATTACTCAACAAAAAACTTAACCTAGACTCACGTTTCTAACACATAATCGTCAGTTAACACAATAACCTTAAATAACACCATCATTTCTCTAAACAACTCAGTGTTAATTTCACACTGTCCATAGTAATGATTTTAACTCACATACCTAGTTAGAATAAAGGAGTTTTCAATTGACCTGCTTCGAAATAAACAGTTTCATTAATCAAGAGTATACTATAGCAACACATTCAAACATCACGACAGAAAACCAAAAGGGGGGGGGGGGGGGGGGGGGGGGGATTGTCCCCTTTGAAAGGGTGTGAATCCTGAGAGGGGGGATCACCCCAAAGGGGTGTAAGCGGGTTTTCGGCCTCAGTGCCGTTTACGTGATCCGATGGCACTTATAGACGCATATCACACATACACACACCCATATATACACACCCACATACACACACATATATATCGAATAATCAATTATTCGAATAGGAGCGTACGGCAACGAGTGCCGATACATGACATTATTGCACCCATTCAGACACACCAATACACACCACACACACACATATATATATATATATATATATATATATTACTATATATATATATAATATATTAAGTATATAATATAATATATATATATATATATAATATATATATATATATATATATATATTAATATATATATAAAACCCATATACTGTCATATTCACACATACAGCAACACACACACCAGCACACACAAACACACACTACACCACACACACACATATATAATATATATATATATATAATATATATATATATATATATATATATATATAATATATATATATATATATATATACTATATTAGTATATATATATATATATATATGACTAAGGATTGGGATTCGGAGGAGCGTTTGGGACGGAGCCCCATACGCGACTCGTTCACAATTGATGAGTAGAGAATTATGGTCGTGTAGTAACACTCCAAAACAACGAAAAGGACTTAGAATGTTGAAATTTGATGTTATAACGTAATTCAACAAATTTCATGATGGTATTTATGATGTGAGCTTGAGCTGGAGCTAAGGGTGGATCCAGTTTGGAATTCTGGCTCCGGTTGCCTATTGGGCTAATTAAGGTGTCTACACTTAGGTTTTCAAAGGTGTAGAACGGGTTTCAGAAGTTCAAAATGAGTTTGAGGGTCCCCTTGATGGTGACTTTGTAGGAGGAAGGATGAGGAAGGAGGAATGAGCCTCACATGGCGAAGCACATGAGTCAAAAGAAAAGCACAGAGTGCATGACAGAGAAGAAGAAGGAATGAGGAGGAAGGAGGAAGGAGGAAGAAATCTCACATAACGGAGCCATGAGTCAAAAGAAAAGCACAGAGTGCATGGCAGAGAAGAAGGAGAAAGGAAGAGGAAGGAGGAAGGAGCATCATATGACGGAGCACATGAGTTAGAAGAAAAGCACAGAGTGCGTTGTTGAACAGAAAGATGATGACTTGTGTTGTAGCCAATGAGTGATTGTATGTATTGGTACATGCTCCGGTGCGATTCCGATGCTGTACCGAGTTAGTAAACATATACTTAACACGTTTATATATCTTTTCAGTGATGTAGAGTATGAAAAAACGTAGATTCATTGCTCTTAAAGGAGTCTAAGGAACCATATGAGATATGGGTTGATCCCTAAAACGAGAATTGATCTTTAAAAACCTAAAATCTAAAAGTTATTAATTACATAAACATATTCTTTATGTTACAAAAATATATGAAACTTTGCGAAAAAAATTTAAACGACAGTTCTCTTTAATCATACACAATGGCAACAAAATGTTGCACACCTGAGGGATTGGTGCTCAAATGTTGCACAACGGAAGTAGAATTGGTGATCAAATGTTGCACAACTAACGTACTCGAGTTAAATGTTGTACTCGATTTGTTTAATGTATGTTATGACAAGTTCATGCACACTTATGTGTATTCATTACTTTTAATCCTCTTTTATCATTTCTAAAACTTCATATTTTTTAATAACGCTAAGTACTTTCTTGTAGTATTTCTGGTTTTTTAAAGAAAAAAAATATTGTTAATATTTTTTTTGATATTTAAAATTTTTAAATTATTTTTATCCTTATCAACTGATTTGTGTTAATTTTAATTTATTGTTGTAATATTTTTTTTTTCCTTTTAGTTATACAATTTATTATAATTTTTATTCATAAAATTTAAATTTTTAACTATTAACAAATTTTGGTTAATTTTAATATTATGTATTGATTTTAAACTAATAATGTTATTTTAAATATAATCTAATTTTAAAAATACTTAATCATATGTTTAATAAACATATTGTCTAATAAAATTTTAACATTTTTTTTATAAACCAATTTATTTTAACAGACCTTTAAAGCGTAAAACAGTAATCCTATAGCGCAATAGCCTAGCAACAGAGGGGAATAATAGGTTTTTGTTTTACTGCTTTTACTGCTTTACTGCTTTTACTGCTGCTACATGGATTGCTTTTAATATACACAATACGAGTTTTTATTAAAAACATTTCTATGTTATTTTAATAAAATCTATATATTAGATCATTATTTAACTTCATAAAATTGATTTAAAGTTTTTAAATAATTCATTGTTATTATTATTTAGTTAATTATTATTATTCATTATTAATTATTATTTTAATATATATTATTATTATTATTAATTATTAACCTTATGTATTAATTATTATTATTATATTATTAATTATTATATTATGATTATTATTATATTTATATATTATTTTATTATTATTATGTATTAGTATTATTATTATATTATTAATATATTATTATATATTAAATTATTATTATCATATTCTATATATTAAGTTATTATGATTATTATTAATGTTACCTCCAGCATTTTACTTTGTGACTATTATTATATATTTTAATTTTAAACTTTAAGGTTTTTACTTATCATCCATCACACAACACACACCTACACACAACCTACACACACACCCTACACACACACCAGTTCATTAAAATATACACTGTTTATTAACTATTCAATAGTTCTTTTCATTAACACGAACATATAATGTATTATAAACATTTAATGTTTAATTAAGTCAACGTAACATTTATATATTACTATTCATTTTTTAACTAAATAATTTCCAAATACGAAATAAAATTTAATAATAAATTCATTATCTTTCACAAAAAATTTTTATTATATATTGATATAATTAAACTGTTAATAGCTATTTTGTATTAATAAAATTTATAAGTATCAAGTCTTTACATAATTTTTTACCTAAATTTTATGAAAGTTTTATTAAAAAAATATATTTTACATACCGTAAATGCATTAAAATCAGTAAGTTCAGTAGACGTAAAACCGCTAACAACCTACTCTATACATTTATGACCAGCGGTTTTTGTTCTATTGATTTACGCTTTACTATAAATATTTACCATAATATTAAAGTAGTATCAACAAAGCATATATAATGTGCTTACTCTGAGTTAACATAACATTATTTGTTATTAGAATTATCTAGGATTTTTTATTTAATAAAATAACACATTATTCAAAGATGAAATTATAAAATTTTGCATTCAAAATGTATAATTAAAAAAATATTTCACAGGCAATTTAAAATTAGTGATTGTTTTATTATTTTTTTATAATATTATAAATTATTATTATTATTATATATAATTATTATTATTATTATTATTATTAATTTATTATTATTCTTATTAATTATTATATTATTATTATTATTATTATTAATTATTATTACTTATTCATGTATTATTATTATTATTAATTCATTATTATTATGTTATTTATTATGTATTATTTTATTATTATTATATTATTATTATTATTATATATATATATTATATATTATTATTATTATATTATATCATATGTATATATTATATTATTAATCACTATATTATTATTATTATTATTATTAATTTATATTATTATTATTATTATTTTATATTAATTATATATTATTAATTAATTATTATTATTACATTGAATATTATAAATATTTTATATATTTATATGATTATTATTGATTATTATATATTTATTATATATATATTTATTATTATTGATTATGTATATTAATATTATTTTAAATTTTATTATTAATTATTATATATAGTTAATTATTAATTATTATTAATTGTTAATTATTATTATTATTTTATATTATTATTATGTATTTTATTATTACTTATTATTATTAATTATTATTATTTATATTATTATTTTATTATTTTAATATTCATATTATCTATGTACATTGACTATCCAACGCGAAAAACACATAACAACTAAGATTTTAAAATAAGTTTAGATCTAAAAGATAATAAAGTACACCAGTTCAAATATGTTTAATAGAACTAAGTTAATTTTCAATTCCAATCAAAGTAAGGTCATTTTTATTAAAATGGTTATGTTTTACCATACCTTAAAGACAAAAAAGCGATAAAATAATTCTCGACCAATCACATACGATGCCATATAGAGATAAGGTTTACTCCGTCCACTCACAATAAAGGAAAACATTTCCTTCTTCCCCGCTTAAAGGGTCTTACCGATAATGATATATTAATTATCGAAATAATATTTATAAAAAATATTAATAAAGATTTTAGATTCTTGTCTATGCTGGAATTACCTTTTAACCTCGTATTAGCCATAAAGCAGTACGTAGTATAAAAAGCTATATCCTAAATTTAGGCCTAAAGTAATTATTTCAACACATTTTACAAAAACAGATCAGTCTCGTATCTGTAAGGAGTGTAAGTTGGTTCGTGTGTTTTTCGCGTTGGAATAGTCAATGTACATAGATAAATAATAATTAATAAATATACCACAAAATCAAACATAATAATATAAATAATAATGA
>JABUQX010118484.1:0-27500 GCA_015478945.1 Trachelipus rathkii
TATTAGCAGCGCATTTTAAAATAGATTTAGACTTCGAAGAAATTAGACAAAACCAACAGTCTGGTAAGTACCTTAGTGATCTGATGGAGAAAAAACAAAAAACGACTTTGAAATTAATAAAACAGAAATTCTATTATAACAAAAAGGAGCTAGAATTAATAGTAGAAGTTTCATTAAATTGTGCTAGAGTTTTTGTGCCTGAAAATAGTGTAAAGATATAGGATATAGTAGAGGAGATGAAGGGATGTAATGAATACGTAAAAGGAAAAAAGGGAAGGAGAAAGATAAAGGAGAAAGGTAAAATATGAATTGATTTATTCGTATAGGTAAATAGAGTAATATAGATGACTATAAGATGGTTAATTAGAGTTAAGATATTTCCGTTAATAACTTTTTTACTTGAATGGTCTCTTGGAAACTATTCATGATTACTAATTTTGTACAAGTGAAAATAATTTTGTATAAAATGGCAATAGTACAAATAAAAAACTCAAAAAACTAAGAAACTAAAAATATAAATAGTTTTACAGGTAACATACTTGATTCACCTATTCAGTAATTTGGCTATTTTTGTTTGAATCATGATTCTAATTAGAATACATAACTACAGATTATTATTCTTATTATCAAACACTTGCAATAGGATAATACCCTAATCAATTATCAAATTATATAATCCGGTACGGAATATATCACGTAGACCTATTGTACCATAAAGCACCAGTATTGTCTAGTGTTTTACGGGGTACTAGGGGTGAACCTCGCCCAGGTAAAGACTCTCATTACTTACTCATCTCTTCTTCCATGTAATGTTACCTTTAATTATTAATAGGCTGAGTAACTTATTATGGACCGGGATAGTTAGACCGAGTGAGTTTCCTTACTTCTGCTGTGTTTTGATTGACTATCATTTTCCACTCGTGATGTAATCCTATCTTCTTGAGCTACTTTGGGTGCGTGAGTAGTATCAGATTTGGTGTCTGATTTTCTTTGAGCTTCTCTTTACTAGATATAGTTACATACCTCATGCGTTTTACGATGTAGCAATTTGATGAGGCTACCTATGCGTATGTTGTGATCATGAGTGTGATCTGGCGTCGCCATAAAGGGTTGCTATGACTCGAACTACTTGAGCTTATTTATTCATAATTTCTGTGCTGTGTTTTGATGCGTGCCTGGGATTCGGTGAACGTCACAAATCGATTCTTTGAGACATAGAACCACATATGTCCAGCAAACACGTTGATATGATATTAAGCTTTTAGGATTTACGCTGGACCGTCCGCAGACTTTATATATATATTCAGAATTCACCTTCTCGTGTATATTCAGTAACCGCTAGAACGATCATCCTACCGTTATCATATTTCATACTCGAGACACCATTATATATATTATATTATTAATACACTATGGTCTTATTAACGATAATTAATATATATATATTAGTATTATCCGGACTCAAGCTAAACTATCATTTATTATACTACGATAATGTCTGTGTCCATAAATAAGGAAATCTCTCAAGTCAATTGAGTTTTATTAATTTAATGAATTATGTATAACCTTACCAAACTTGAAAATCAAAGTTCTTCCTCCTAATATAACTGAAAATTTTTTAACTCTTGTGTATAAGCGTGAGTATCATAACCACACACTCAACCAACCAATAAGGCTTATATTATGCAATGATACTCTATACTGTTCCCAACCCAAATATTTCATCTTATAATCTTAAAAAAATAAATATTTTTGGAATATCACAGAGTAAAAAATGATCTGCCTAACAAGCTTTCGAAGCCATGAGCAGTCAATCATATATATATAATATATAGTCAGTATTACTAAAATTTTATCAAAATAGTTCATATATTTCAATATTATCACGTATTATATTATTTTATATCGATTCTATAGATTATACTAACAGCATTTTCTAAGTATAGTATAATCTGATAATTTTGAAATCGCTTAGGATCTGTTCATATATAGTAGGGGTTACACATAGCACTTACCCCTTATTTATTATAGATATAGGGGTAGTAATATTACTATTCTATTATTTTAATATATATTTTAATAAGTATATTAAATATTATATATAATAATATCGATCTACATAAACATCCCATTGTACTATAATAAATATTACTAACTATATATATATATAATATAATTAATATAAGATTAGTAATAACAAAGTTTAATAGTTAATATTATTTTAGTATCTATTAATTATCTAATTATATATATATTATATATAAAATATCATATTATTAAATATTAAGAGAACAATTATATAATATATTTTATTATAAGTATAATATTATTAATATATAATATATTATATAAAAAGTTATTGAATAAAATAGGGATATTACGTTATATATAACTATATATTCTAAATATATAAATAATCAACTAATGTAGTATTATTATTAAATAATATCTATATATGTAATCCTATAAAATTATATATTACTTAATTATATATGAATCAAGAACGGAGTTTCTTTGTCACTGTAAAATTAGAAATAAATATCAAAATACTTGTAGATATGGAGTATAGTATAAATGTCTAAAATCAAAAAGTTTGTTCAGTAATAAAATGCATGAACAATATATAAAAGTTAGATCGTCTTTATCACCTAGGAGAAATATCGTTAGTATTTTTATATCGTATATCTCTAGTAATTTATCTGCATTTACATCTTTATCGGGATGATAAAATTATAACGGATAGTCTTGCGACGTTAAATTAAACTTATATAATTATTAATTATATTAATTATATGTCTTTTAATTATTAAAGAATTGTTAATTTTCTTTCTGAGATTTATCTTCCTTTTTTTTATTATTATTATTTATTTGGTGTTGTTTTTTATTCCCTTTAATTTATTTAACCCTTTTGATTTTTTCAGTCTATTTTTTTTATTCTTTTATTAATTTTTACATTATTTATAGCACATATTTTATTTTTTATATTTTTCATCTGTTAACCAGTCTTTCTATTTCTGTTTTAGTCCATTGCGCTCCTCTTAACAGATTAAACACTGTTTTGGCTTATTCAAACAATTTTCGAATAATGTCTGGATTCGAGCACTCTGGGGTTCGATTATTATATTTTATAATAACAGTTATATAATAATTATAATAATATATAAAACCATATACCTATTATACTATATATATAATATCACTAAGTATTTTACTTGTTGAGAGGTTATTTTTTAGGGGTTATTTCATTTTTTTAATAAAATTTTATACTTACAGACCCTTTTAGTTTGAGATTATTAATAACGATATTTAATAACTGACCTATTTAATATATACAAGCATTTTTTCTACCAATAAACAGATTATATAATACCTTATGACATAACTACATCGAATATTATAGGCTCAGTTAAATATATAATAAAATATCATGCACTATAATACACTATTTCAGGTCTAAAATATCACTAATATTTTTTTATCAAGGGATAATACCTATTAATATATATATAACTAATAGCTACGCTCAGAAGCGGCCCAAAATATTTCTACCAGTATCTATACATGGGAAATACATGCCTGTCATGCTAACGTGCAGGTACACTTTATCGAATGAGGGGGAATAGGCAAAATAATCCAGTATTGGCACTACATCATATAATTAGATACGTCAGTAAATGCACATTGGTAATATTCTACAAAAGGAAACCAATCTATAAACATCAGAAAAAAACCACCCTTGTTATCTCTTTTCTTACAGTCGCTTTGCGTAGTTTGCTATGCTCTCATTATGTACACGGCACACACTATCATGGTTTTTTACATTTATACACTAAAAAAATTTGAATATATTTATGTCTCAGTGTTAAGGAGGATTAAATATATGGGCAAGATGGGTATGTTCCTTATTATAAGAAGATGTTTGGTCTGTTTGGGTGAAGACTGGAAGTAGATTACTCAAAATGGGTTTTGGTTTTCTATTTAATTTATTAATAAATTACATTACATAATTTCATGGAGCGAGAACACCCTAGCACCTCTATGTGTTTACAGAGGGGGCACGGCATACTGGAAGGAATAAGACTATTGCTGTGGAATACTATGCGAGAGCGATTCATAATTTATCTATCGACTAACGTGCAGTAATATTGTCATGCCAAAATATAAAAAAACGAGCAAAGAGATAACTCAAGCACTAAACCAAACCAACAGTGACTACGTATCGACACTTAGAGAAAATGTATAGCACCAAGGTGACTCCCAGGGACTATATAATCGTAGCTTCTTTGTCTTGACCATATATTAATCTTGATTCAAGGATCACTGTAGTATACATTGTATATTTGTGAAAATCCACTCAGTAGTTTACGATACTTTACGTCTTGGTTTCAACTATACGCCTATATTCATCACCATCTAAACACTTAATTTTCGCAACGAGAAAGAATAGGGGTGGTAGATTCTCCCCACGATTTGGGTGGGATCGATTTCCATCAGCCAACAATATGGGGTTATGTGATTAACTTAATACAGGCCAATAGGACATTATACAAATTGTAAACTATTTTCGTACTTTATAAATATATTTTGACTAATTTTAACAAAATCAATTCGTTTTCTAAATTTTAAACTTGGACTTAAATAAATTTTATTCTTCTATTTAATAAGCAGGTATTAGTAAAATAAATTCCCAACTCTTTAAACACAAGGGAGCTCCTCTCATATTTTTACCCAAGAGCTTATCTGTAAACGAACGTGCCTTCAGAACTCGAATGGAAATCTTCAGCCAGGTTATAAGACAATATCAGATTTAGAAGTAAACCCAGTATGAATAGTTTACGTACCCGATCTTCCGCTTGATTGATGAGGAGAGTAGTCTCCAAGGATAAACCAGTCTAGATAACTGTGTAATAAGTACGTATTTGGGAATAGAACCAATTATTGAATTTTCTTAATATTTGTGGATAATGCTTAAGAAAGAATAGGTTCATATTTGTGTATGCACGACATAAAAGGGGGAATCAGGTTTAAATGTTTTTATTTTTAATTCTTCTGGGGGTGTAATGTTGTTTTTTAATCTTAATATGAGACTGTTTTGCCTGGCGCGCACTAACATGGCTTACATAAACACTAAATAAGGGGAATTGTCTTTAATTTGTTGTATGAATATAAAGTTTGGATATTTTATAATAGCTCTGATGTAAAAAATTTAAAGACTAGTGTCTTTAGTAAGATAAAGTGTATAACTTAAAAATGTACATGAGATTTCGATTAAGACATGGTGTAACGAGCTAATCTCACTTCTATCTACAAAGAAGCAGTATAGTTATTTTTATAAATATTTCATGTAGAGTTCAAAGCTCAATTCCAAGCTTTATAACTATAATTCTGACCAATTGCGATCGCCACAGCCAAAACCTCAACTATGACTTTCGTAAGCCGCTTTTAACAATCGTTCCACGTTTTCTTGTTGAATTTCTATTTGAATCTTATTGGAGCCTAACTCTAGGAATACATGATCGCTCTGACGCATAAAACATATTGGATGCAGTCACCTGTCATATGTGTAATTATTCAGAAAAACATGAAACAGCATGTAGACGAGAACGTCAACTTTCTATGGAATTATCGGATGAGTAGTCGTGTTATCTTACAACAATTATGGAATTTTTATGAGTTCCTTGATAAAATGGATGGAGTTGAGAAAAAATCCTTATCGCATGTATTTATTTTGTTCACTCTCTAGTTACATTATTATCATAGATAAATTACCTTGAAGATTTATGTTTTTGAACATTGAATAACAAAAAAAGTTATTTTAATAATTTTATACGGAACATTAATATCTATTTATAATAATATTATATATTCAAGCGCATAACAATACAATATTTTGACTAATATATTATTAAAATATCTTATAAAGAGAGGGGGCAGAAATATTATATATATCAACTAATCACAAAATCAAAGAATCATTACTATTTAATCAATTCTAATATACTTATAAATATCTGCCCTTTTAAAAAATATTATAAGTATTTTTATTAGTATCACTTATTTACATAATATCATATAGCAGTTAAGTTACTCTATGTTAAGCACGATTCATAGAAGCTCGAATCCGAAATACCTCGAAAATTGTATTAACTAATATTGGATAAAAATACCGTTCTATATAAAATTTTTTATAATAATGATCTGTAACGTTCTGCTATAGCAGCAATTCTGTGAATTATTTTCGGATTTTGGATACATAACTTTAAAACTTAATTATTAAAAGTTTCATAATAGAACATTAATTTCTTATGTATTAAAATTGGGGGGAAATATCTTCATCTTATAATTTGAACTTTTAAGATTTTATATTAAATTGTTATGTTAATTAAATAAAAATATATATACACATATAAAAATTAAATAAATTATTATTTTATTTAAAATTATTAGGTTTGTTTTTTGGAGAATTTTTCTTTGATTAAATTCAAACATTTATCATGGTTTTTTATGGAACGTCTACATACAATATATATAAATTTATTAAAAAATAATCCTTATACACTTAATTACTTGAGATATGTTAAACTTCCATTATATTTCTTCTATTTATTTTAAATTTCCTTACTACAAACTTATTTATTAATATATTATAAAAAAATGATATTATTATTTTTTTTTAAATTTTGTATAGATAATCATTTAAAGTTTGATAATAAAATAGCGAGTGTTAATGCTGCAAATTAAGCTGGAACTTTTCATATAACGAGCCCTTATGGAAAAAATGACAGTCCTTATAAATCAGGATAGTTGGATAAGTTCAAGTTATAACTATATTCAGTACTTGGGTACACACATAATGAGCCGAGAATTGGAGATGTATAATGTTTGATAAAGATTAGATATTCGACTTCACTAATAATTAGTTTCAACCCGCCTCCATAACCCCGTATAGTACTGTTAAATATATTATAATATACCTATATATATTATATATATAAATATATATACTTCTATTTTAATACCAATTATGATTACCATAGCACTGGGCATATATCATCTATATAAGATCATATTTATATATAAATTTTAGCTGTGTACTTATGTTTTTATTTCATGTACATATTATATATATAGCATAATAGCAGACACAATGATTGTGTATTAACTAATTAGATAATTATTTCGTAAGTTCAAATTTCCAGTAACCATTACTTTATCTGAGAACGTATTACTTATTAGGGAATTAATGATTTTTAATTAATATTAGCTACAAAGTTGTTATTAAATTTTAAACAAGACCCTATTTCTATTATTTAATTAGAAAAACATTACATACACAAATCACTCCTATCCACCCTTTTAAAATCTTGGGCTATACCTTTAGGCCCAAACGATAGATTGAACTAAAATTAACTACTGTTTATCTTATATATTAACACAAAAGGAAGATAATTTTGGATTTTATTACATTCCTCTTATTGCATTCAACATTACGAATAGCTTGCTGAATCTTTCGTGCATTCTCATGATTTTGATTAATAAGATAATATTTGGCTAGATATAGTCTATATAATTATATCATAATTTATGATACATAAATCTTCTTTTTAAATTAATCTTATTTACTCAATTATAAATGGGAAAACGCAAATATATCTCTACTGGATTATTCTTACGCAGTATATCACGATATAAATGCTAATAGTTTAATTTAGGAACATCTGATAATAACCAAACAGGTTAGACCTTCGGATGGCTCCGACTTCAATATATTACAAAAGCCCTCGCATTGATGTTCCGTCATTGTATGCTTTTCTATTTTCTTTTTATTTCTTTTTAAGGTTCTCACCCTTCTATTTTTTATTTTTTTCCTTTTTTTTTCGACTAGGAGAGGTGTTCTTTTCCGGTCTGATTGCTTCTACTGTCACTGTGTGTTCGTTCACATGTGCATCGAAAATCATGATACAATTAAATTGGCATAATGTAATTATATAGTTTATACCTATCTGATTATTATATATATAATATACATATAGATTATGTGTTAGTCAATGACTTAATGACAATAGATACACGTAATGATACTTTTGGGGTAATTATTATACTATAAAGTTATTATATTTATTAAATACATGTAAACATAATTAATATCATCTTACTAGCTAAGAATAACTCTTTTTATATATTATTTTTTTTATGTTTTCAGTATTATAATTATTATTCGGGGGTATCATCAATTATTTTTATATATATATAAAAAAGGAATTTTTAAGCTAAATACAATATTTACTTTTTTTATTTAGAGTTTATTTTTTACTAATTTATCATATATATATAATTTAGAATATAGATAAATTTTATATATAATATTAATTATACAGTATCTATATATATATATTATTCAGCATATGCGTAGTGTATTCGGGTTAAAGAGTCTAGCTATAGATAATATTATAAGTTATAATAAATATGATTAGTAAAAATAGGAATTAACTAGTGCAACAGAGCCAGCTCACATATATTATGATATATTATATATATATTTACTATACACGCTATACTTAATTACATGAGCTATATTATAACCATGCAGCTTGCTGTGATCTATTTATGATGTATACCTACTTTGGGATTAATTATACTATTTGGATATTGATTATTAATTAGTAATTAGTTCCATCATGATCACTTGTAACTATTTTCGGTATTATAAACTTAGCAATCATTATAGCTTATAATACAATATAGTATATATAATTATTCATGGCTTATCTTATGTCTATTCATATATTAGCGCATTTTATTTAAGCAAAATTTAAGGCTAATTAAGGTTGAGAATGTATATAACCATTTAATTTTATTCCTGGGAGTTGGCACAAGTTATTAACGTTGGTGAAATAGGGAAATACGTTAATGAGTACATATATTCTGGTTCTTAAACTGTATTACATTTTCTACGATTTTCATTTTATTTTTATTTAACCTAACCATAAATTAGATAAATAGGTTATATTATATATTTGCATTGGATATATTTTATGTATTATATATAAATACTTAATAATACTTAAAAAATAATTAATATTTTTGGGAATTGCGCCAGTACTAGCAGGATCTACACTAGAAGAAGCTACTATTAAAATTACTAATAGGGTAAATTAATCTATAGTATAAATTTAAATAATATTAATACTGGGATCTAGATTCTGTAAATTACCTTACATATATATATACTTCATTATACTTAATATATGATAATTATAATAACTATTATATAAAATATATAATAATTATTATATATATATATATATATATATTACTATACCTTTGATATGATGTTGTTTTCCATATAAATATGGCAGATGCTGATTTTTACTTTGGGGAAGATAGGCAACTCGATATTTTATTATTTCGGGATACATATTATATGTTAAATAAAACTAAAAAATATTATAGTATATTATTTATGACTATTATATTATAATATACGCTATAATATTATATATTATATGATAATATTATACTTTTTCAGCTATTTAATATACTTATTCAATTTTAATAATATTATAAGTTAGGTATTATAGAACGGTATATAGCATGTCTTTTTGTTTTTTACAGATGGAAAATGTATGTGCACGTTTCTTTTGTTTCTATTCGTGTATTAATATAAATTATAAACTTTAGATTTAATATTAATATTAATTAAGTAAGTAGAGTGTGACATTATATGTAATATAATCAACGTATATACTTAGTTAAATATATATATAACTCTTATATGAAAACATATAAGTAATTGTTATATTTAACATCAATTCATATATATATGATCAATAAAATTAATTAAACGACGAGGAGTACTTTAAATTTGGCCTAAACAAATCTTTTCTTTAAGTTAAAATGATCAAAAAAGACAAAACAGCAGAAAAATGAACTTAATTCTAAAACTATATTTTCTTTCTGATTCATTGGGTTCCCGGTTATATAAAAATTCTTTCTAAATTAATTCAAAAGTAGATAAATTAATTTATTTCAGAAAAATACGCATATTTAATATCTATAAATATTAGTTAAAGCAAGATACGCGGAGGAAATCTTATAAATTCTAGAGAATAGAAAAATGTTTTAAAACCTAATTATATAATTAATTATGTAATCCTGTTGATGTTAAATATTGTTATTATTATATTTATTTTATATATAATAACATTACTAAAATTCATGTTATAATATTCTTTTATAGATTGGTATAGTTTTTTTTTTCTTATGTATTTGTGTTCAAGTATCTTACATTACTAAGTAATGTAAAGACATAAGTAATTGTAGCTATTTCATGACCCGTACTTAAAATATGGAAATTCCTATTATGAGAAGCAAATAGCAAGTGATATTGATCCACACTACTATCAAAAGGCGGAATGATTGATGTACGGGAGTACAATTGTGTTAGGGTTCAGGAACAGGGTTTGGAAAGTTGGGGAATTAGACAAGTGGGACACTACAAATTAGTGACCCAATTATGAAGGGGTAAGATTTATGTCAATGATGATAATTGAGGTATTCACAAAAGAATCATAACCATTTGCAGGTGAAGTATGAGAAAAACGTCTGGGTTACCCTCTGATGGAGGGCAGTTTGATTTGAACTTCTCCGCTTATTCTACTCGTGATTTTACCCATGTGGATTTTAAGTTTTTTGTTGGCCTATGTTAATATTAATGATAAGAAAATATTTTTAAGTTATTAATATGGCATTATGTAATAGACATCTATAATTGAGGATCTACTAAACATGAGATTGCTGATAATTAAAAAAAACATATATTGCACGAAAATAATTTTACACAGAATTTATTTTGATATTGAACATTTTATTGTGTTTTTGTGTTGTTTGTAGGTTGATGTAGTGTAGACTGCTGCTATTGATTGAAGTTTGTAAAGTGTTATTTAATTTAAAAACAACGTCATAGACGTATGAAATTAACCATTATTTTATAGACTTTTAGTTTTATTTTGTTATTGTATTTATAGTAAATAAACAGCGTATAATGTTTGATATCAGAAGCATATAGTTCTTGACTCAAGTAGTATAAAACAATGCTAACTTAACATTAGAGCAATATTATTATAATGTAACAAAAGCTTTAGTTTATTTCGTCTTTTGTTTCTTTACACACCCTTTTTTTGCGTTTAGTCTATTTATTGGGTAACTACTAATAATTAAGGTTTTTTCTGGGTCTAACTTTGGGTCTAATATCGAATTACTTATGATTATCACGTCATACTGGAATAATAGGTAGCGTGTATTGGAGGTGCATTATCATAATTTTTATTACATTGTAATTTATAACCTGAAAATATTAAATATCTTTCTGATCTAGTGTATATTGTTATCATACTATACCGAAGTTATTTGCAATAGCAGCTAAAACAATTTTATATTACTAGTATAAATCAGTTAATAATCGAACCTGCTTATGTCACTTCACTTATAAAAGTGACACCCTTATTACACCAATCATAAAGAATGAACATACAATCAAATTCTTTCATTGTGAGTTAAATACAAAAGCGTGATTATAAGTGAAATAAGAAATACATAAATAAACAAAATAAATCAAATATATTTTACTTTTGTTATGTTAAATTATACAAAATTAATATATCGTAACTTGAAACTATCATTTAGGATATACTCATTTAGGATTCAAGATTATCTATAACATCTGATGATATCTATTAATATTATCATATAATAGCACACATTAAAGGATTTTAAATAGATGATTGTAAGAGTGTAATTGGAGGAGCTTATTGAATATACGGAGTGTAGTTATTTTATGAATGTTACTGATCTTAACATAGAATTTTATACACTTCGACTACTCTTAAGGTATGTTAATTTAATTGTCTAAATGCTCACAAATTATCATTTAAGCATTGTTGTTAACATTACATTGATTATAAAAATCAGCGATTAATATATAATTAATAAATTTTTAAATATTATTTGTTTTGAGTAATAATTAAACTAAAATATCGTATTTATAAATATTAATATAGTATCTAAATAATTATTATTTTATCTATATTAAAATAAAAAATACTACATAATTATATATGCGATTTTTTTAATAGTACTTATTATTAATTATATATATGACAATTCATATAGATCATGCTAACCGATATTACAATATAGATAATAAATTGAGATTTTTTTTAAAAATGTCTATTCTGAGTTTATATGTTTTTCATCCAAAATTTTTACTATTTAAATACAGATATAATATATTACTTTATTAAATCAAGTAAATTAATCACTATATTCTTCGCCCTCCATCTCACTATTACTAATCATACCTATCCTACTCTGAGTATGATCTATTTGACTTATTGTAACATCTATAATGCACTCTACTTACGTAATCTTTCTATTATGAGTGATTATTCAAGTCATAGTATTATTTGATTAATTTTTAACTAACCATAAAAGCCAGTGACTCATGATAACTATAATGATAACCTTTTTAATTATATCGTTTTTGAGTTTATGTTATAGTTCTTTATATATGACTATTTATGTCTAGTTTTATTATTATTATTACCTGATAAAATAATGGAAGTGGCGACTATTACCAGGTTGAATTTATTACTTTATTTTAATTAGTTTATGATATATTCACTATTATACTACTCTATGTATATATATAACTTTGATAAATGAAGAACATTCGTCATAAGTTATTATATGCCATATTATTTGACATACCTATTAAAGCAGCTTTAATAACTGATCTAATATTTTAAGTTATCGATGTAGAACACATGTCATCTAACATTAAATGATACAGTCGATCTTGACCCCTGTGCTTTTACGATACTGCGCCGATCGATCATACCCTCCGGTATCCATATTGATGATTGGCACTCTATGTTGTCTCGTTGTGATGTGTATTTGAATCTAGGGTGGTATCTTTGGTGTGGATTGCTATACGGTTGTGGAGTTTCGTGGTAGATGTGCTATGAATTGTAGTTGTGGTGTTTTTGTTGATAGGTTTAAATTTAAAGACATCAGATGACAGACAATCAGACTTTAAAATTCGCATCATCTTGTAGTGAAATTTTTACATTGAGTTTTGTTACATTATTTCTGTAGTATCTATTTATATAATATTTAATATCTGAGTTTATTTTTTTTTTTATACTAAAAAAATAAAAATAAGAAGTACTTTTTAGATGTCATATAACTTAAAAAAATTTGCATCACTTTCATATACCTTATAACGGCAGTAAAGTCATGTTTATAAATCAGTAATCAAAATTAGCCCTTCCATACCCTTACATTCTAAGTACTGTCTTACCATAACCTTTATCTTGACTGACATATATGTAAGATCTATATATACTAAGTAATTGATACTAGTTTGTATTTCTTTCTATTGTATCTATATTGTGAGTAGATTCTATCTTTGATTTCAATAGTATCCAATTAATTTTTTGTATTACATTTTAAAACAATGCAAAATATGTGATCAGGATTCAAATCCTGATATATTTGCTGATATTATTATTATTATATGTTTTACGTTTCTATTATTATCATTCTGACTCGATGGAATGTAGTAATAATGTAAGAAAGTTTCTTGCTTTTGGACACTGTAAAAGGTGAGATAGTCATAATACATTTATTGTCTTCTTGAATCTCTCTTTTTTTTATTCGTTTATAACTTTTTAATTAAACTGAAGTTAAGAGACAGAATGGATTTTGATGCTATAGTGTTCCAATTGACGTATGGTTTAACTACTTTATTATAACAATTTATTAAAAGACAAAGTAATTCTCAGTCAAAATCACGTGCATTCAACGTAAATCAAAACTTGCCCTCAGTTTCTTCTACAGTCCGAACCTTACTACCTTCCTAATTCTTAACTAATCTTGTCTGGTATCAGAAGCTTCCTTCTTACCAATTGGATCTACTTTGATTCCATTCTTTCTGTCGTTTGCTCATGGAATATGATTGAATATCTTATTGATTGCTTACATATTACACTTGTATTTATATTACTATTGTATTATCTATTTGAAATTTTCAAATTTATATTTTTATTCTGTGATTTAATTAATAAAACATATTATAAATAAAATTATATATTATCTATATTAATAAAATACTATATATTCACATTATATTATTATAATTTTTATTTTAGTTATTTTATATTATTTTATGTTTTTTTCTTATATTATATAAAATACTTATTAATATTCATTATTTATTCACTTTTCTACAATAGACATTTTATTATATATTATATAAGTTAGTTATTATCTATATATCCAAAAGAAATTTATTTATATAAATTTATTATATACTTTATATTCAATCTAAATGTATTATAATTATTAAATTATTTAATTTAATAAAATATATCATTACATTATAAATATCTTATTAATTAAGCTATATTTAAAAAAACAGATTTTTATCTTATATCTTATATATATTATTTTTTATACTGTTTACAATTTAAGCGTCTGGAAAAATTACCATTAGATAAAAGGTCAAGGGTTTTTTATATAAAAAAAATAAAAGAACAGTAAAAAAATCAGCTTAACCAAGGTTTATTATTTATTAAATAAAAAATACATTATAAATAAACAAATGTCTACAATAGAACATTATATTATAAAGTTATTTTATTATGTTTATATGTTTTATTTAGTGATTAACGAGTATTATATAAATTAATTTGTTACTCATATTTTATAACGTAGCGACAGCGTTTATATTTGCATTAATATTTAAATGGGTGGTACGTTATTCTCTTTTATTATTATAGGTTTAGTTAAAACTGTTAAAATTTAGATTTTTATAAATATATAAAAGCCAAATCATTACAAATAATACTAAAATAACTGCCATCGTCCTTGTTACTAATAAATGTCTTTAATATATAACAAATGGATATAGTTAATTATATAATTAAATATTACTCATTTATATATACATATTACCATGTCGCATATAAACTTATACTACTTATAACCATTATTCTTATATTATATATATATTATAGACTTTATATTACATTAAATTATTATCTTATAGTAATATTCTTGATTCCTTATTACTATCTATGGCACAAGTTATACATTAATTTTCGGATATATGTTATTATTATCTTTCGTAAACAGGGTAACTAAAATGTATTTTTTTACCTTATAATAAGTTTTTTATTAGTTTTTTATATTGGGAACCATTTTTTATTGTTTTGTGAGGTTATCTATTATAATTTTACTTTATTATCACACACACTCAACTTCAGCAAAGGGTTTTGGATATAAAGTGTAGGCAAGGAACATAACGCTGGTTCTATATTAAGAGTAAGATTCGACTAAGTATTTTACATATATACATTATAATAGAAAATATTATCAACATTTATCTAATAATTCTGAAACGGTGAGAAGGTTTATTTATAAAATGATTTCAATTATTTATTTCATTTTTTATCCATTAAAAATAATATAACTTAAAATTAAAATAAAAAAAATTAAATAGAGACTTTGTAGAAGAATAATAAGAAGTTTATATTATTTACAAAATTTTTTTTTTTTTTTTATTATATACTGAAAGTCATTTATTCTTAACTTGATTATTTATTATTTTATTATTACAGAAATGAATCTTCTTATTTACTACTTATAATTTTAATTATGAATATAGTATGGTTACAACTAAATATAATTTTATATTAATGAAAGTAGGGTAATAATTTTTAGTTTAACAAGAAGCGGCTCGTAAATTTGCTTTGACACATATATATTTTTTATGGTCATTTAGGGGAAAATGGTTACAATATATATTAGACTTTATTTTATGGGGTAGGGGCTATCGTATAAATTCATAAAGAGTATGTTTGTATACGTATATACTATTTCTATGAAGAATATTCATTGACCATACTGAAAGTCAAAATTTAAAACTAATCATTTATTACATACAATGTTTAAATTTCAATAGTAGCTAAATTCACAAAAAACTGGCATATCAATAGTGACTCTCTATATAAATACAAGCACACATACTAATATTATATCATATATAATATATATATATATATATAATTCTATAATATATCTTTGTGTCTTGAAATGTATATATATAATGCAATTTATAATATACGATGTGGTATAACCATGATCTATATGATTACTTATTACAATATATAAAAATATATTAACGAAATTATATATTATTAGTTAATTATTATAATATATTTATAGACTTCAACAAAGGTTGAATCAAATATAGACTTTACTTTCCACTTATAGGCAGTTAATCTTGAATAAGAAGGTTTGTGATAGTAAAGAATAGATATTATTTTAAATTTTTATATGCTTAATCGTCTATTTTTAATTTTATTTATTGCTAAGATTATATACTATATTATTATTATTGTATAAACTAACCGGATATTACATTGATTAATTGATTTCTCTTTTGATAAAGTACTGTGCTTAACTGACCAATCATCTATGACAAGGACGTCTACTGATCTTGACTCAAGACTATAAAAGAGACTGCATCAAGATAGGTAACTTTTTAATGAGATAATGGAACGTTATGATTTCCTTATGCTCTTTAATTTTTTTATTTCCATTGATATGAATTTGTGTTTTTTTGTTCTTGTTTTCAAACTGTTCATCCTGTCCCGAAGGAAGGTTAATTTTAGCAGTTATATAGGATTTTTATAGTTCAAACTTTATTGTTTGAGTGAGTTTATTTGACTGTATCTTATAGTAGCCTATGATGATACGTATTACATAAAATCATTTTTATTATCTTTTGATATTAATAATTCTACTTTATGTATGTTGAGTTGGATTTATGATTATATGTCGTTCTTATGAATAAATTAGTTGCTTACCATTAATTTCTCAATTTTATATTTTTTTATCTTAATATTTATATATTTATATTATATCATCATTCACTTTATATTAATGTTTAGATCTAGCTCCATTAAATTGATTGACCAATATTTCTAGCTACTTGGTGTTGAATTCTGCTTTTTGGTTGGCCGACTATACACTCCTTCTCATTTAGTGATTCTGGCTATTGTTGTTATCTATATCATCTTCTTGAATATATGCATTTAAATTATCCGATCGTGAGTTTAGAAGCTAAAATTGAAATAATCCACTCACAAATACATAGTAATTCAAATTCAAGGTTACTATAAGTTTTTAAAAAAATGTCATACAATAAATAAAATATTACCTTATATATAACTCAACTTGCATAGGAATTGGGTTATTAAACATGATATATCAATATTATTAAAATAAGTCTATTATTCTATTATATAATCTTATATTAAATGATATATTATATGTATTAATTATAATAATAACTTACTATAAAATTTTCCTTGAATCTTATTATAGTATATATATAGTGTATATTAATTAAAAATAAGTATACTTCAGTTTAGTATATGTAATAAATAATATATTATTATTATAATATAATATTATAACTAAGATTATAGCTGGAGTACGAATGATTAAGATTTAATATATTAAACATTTATTCCTATTCGTATAATTATTTATATATACTATTAAAATTTCAAATTATTATGATTTACTCTAATATATTTATATAATTCACATATTCAAAGTATGATATATGATCTAAAATATTTTATTTATATATAACCTATTTATATATTTAATATTATAATTATTATGATATTATAATATATATTATTATATTATATTATGATTTCTATTATATTATTTACTTGGATTAATAATTATTTGAATTTTATATATATTTATCATCATTTAATTTGCATAAACTTCTAATACAGAGGTATGTGTTATGTATAATTTAGACTAAATGATCATAGGTATATGGATTGTTAGGATATCATATAGTATATATTATTTATCTATCTATATAAATTACATAGTTATTTAATTCATTAATTTATTTCTTATCTTCCAATAGTTAGGATCCCTAATATCCTATGGCTGCTAAGGAGTAGGATTAGATCCATGTTAATATTGGATTTAAGGGTATTTTATGCCTATAATCCGAAGATATCTATCTCGTTATGAGACTGTGTTTTATATTAGTATTGATCTGGAATAGTTTAGATACTTGTCGGGTCTCCATAAACTGATTTGGAGAAATATGACACTGGAGTGCTTTGAGTGCTGGAGGGACGGTATTGGTAGGCGTGAGTGGTACTGCCAAATCATAACTTTTTCTTTGGATTATGAGGGTACAATATATGCACGATGTTTACTTGAAAACACTTGGAAATGTTGATCTTATCCTGAGCGTTGAAGAGCTCATTTTTAATAATGGTTTGTACGAAGTTACTGCATTAAATGCATGTCAATTAGTCGAAATCTGATATCCTAGTTGGCATAAACCAAGAAGATATTCTCGATCTTGAGATATGATTGGTATGAAAGTAAAATCGGTATAGATCTTCCATTATGGCCTATACAGGATTTAATTAATTTTGAGATTATGTTTGTAAACCTTTAATTGATTATTTTCCTTTTGAGTAAAATTAATCAGTATCACAGAAGAAATACATATATTGATGACGGAAATTCTATATTCAAAGCAGAGTGACGTAGTCTAGTATGCACTGGTTTTCTTTTAGGTATTATACACTTTTATACAGGAGTGATCTATTTTACCTTGAGTAGTGATATTGGATAAGGATGACTGGCTTGAAGTGTGAGAATATTTATTTAGAGTATGATGTTTTGTGATCTGAGTAGTTCGTTATGGGGCCATTAATAGTATAATGTTTAACCATTTGTGGTGAGTGTGAGTTATGGGTTGCTCTGCGTGTATTGTTATACCGTTTCTGAGGACTTTTTGGAAGATTTTTTACTCTTATCACAGGTTCGCTTAGTGAGTGAGAAAAATGTATCTGCGCTTATAAAGTTTTTCTTTTTGTAGGTTACGATATTATATATAGTGAGTACTAATATATCTAATTGCTACCTGAAGGTTGCTACATCGTATATCAATCTAGCAATAGGTTGATTAAAATAATGAGCATCCAGGATGAAAAAAGCATGTGTGTTATATTGTACAAGCCGTGGTAGAAGAAATGCTGTCACAGCGGATTGCGTCTTCGGTACTGGATTCTTGATAAAACTTGCAGACAGGGAGGGCATGGCCATTATCGAAATCGTGGGGATTGGCTTAAACTGAGAGGCGTACTACTGATCTCGGAATTGAGGAAAAATATTGACATGGTGTGTTTATAAATATTGTGTAAATCTCAGCATTAAAGTCTTTTTTATGGTTTTATTCGGCACACAAATCCATCTGAGTCTCTTGTGTAGTTTATGTGTGTTGTGGGAAATTTCTGTGTGGGAGAGCCGGGGAAATATTTTGGAAATTTTGGTGGTTGCGGCTTTTGCATAAAGAGGAGTGTTGTAAGTTTGCGTTTTCATATGTTAAATCATTGGAGATATTATGAGAAATTCGTCTAAACATTATATGAGTTAAATTTCTGTTATCGCTTCAAGCGAGATCCCGCTATTATCTCTTCGTCACAAATCTCTGTCTCAGTAAAAAACTTTTACAGAATATTTCAAGCTATAAATAAATTCCTTTTGTTCTCTTTCTAAGTGCGAGTTGCGATATCGTTCGTTTATTTCTGAGATAATATCGTGTTTATAGACAAATCTCTCGGTCTTAATTGCCGAATATAGTGTTCTTAATCACTCTATCTGGACGATCGCTCTTCCTCCTAGTCCTATAAATAATAAGGAAGTTTTATTTATTTATTCTTCAGTTTCAACGATAAAGGGCTGAATACTACCAGTACGAACTTACGAATGAACGACTCATAAAATGTTATACGAAAATATTTATATTATAGTATGCTTTTCTTTTGGAACCGGAGAAGAATTTTGTTTAATGTCTGGTGAGAGAAAAGTCTGACATAATGTTAAACAGTTTGCCAATGTTTTCCTAACGCGTCCTTAGGTAGACACAAATTTCTAGTAGGAACCAATATAGTATTATTTTAAAAATTGCATATACCCTCTTCCCTACACCTCCGTAAAGCTGGTCAATTATCAAGTAAAAAATAAAAAATAAAATAAAATTAATAAAATAAATTAATATGATTAGAATTAATTGAAGATTCCATATTGATTTTTTTATTGAATGTTGCGTATAGATTTTAAAACAACGTTTATTTGTGAATCTTATACTAATTTCCTATAGAGCGTATATTGTTCAATTCGTATATTAAGCACTAATGCTGCTCATATTACTTAATTTAAATAAGCTAACAATAATAGATTTTTGTAGTTGTGTGAGTAGGTATTTACGCGTAAATATGATATATAATTATTAATAATTATAAAGAATATTCAGTCAGATTACTATATTATATAGTATTGTTATAACTACACAATTAAGCTAGATACTCTTTAACAGTAAAACTTAGATTACTAATTACAAAACATAGCATCATTACGTAGTTATTAGTGATATCTATATTCGTGAGGTAAATTATGAAATACTCATTAACATACGTATACCAAGATATATAATATTAATAGCAACAATTAACTCAACATCTCACTACATACCAAATAAATTATAAAATGAAGCAATTTTAATTATCTACGGATATAGAGGTGTATAGCTGAAGTATAGGCAGGCGTATTAGCTATGAGTAGGGTACGGGTTGATATATTAACGCTTACTAGTAGAAGGCTAGCCGGTGACTAGTATTTATAAGCTGATATATATATTATATAGCTTTACTAGTGAGATATATATATATTATATATGGGGGTAGGATATAATACTCGTGACGTCACCGTATAAGATAATAATATCTCTTAATCACTTACCTATATTTATATTTATATATATATGTAAGATATCGTTGATTTATTAGTTAACATTATATTAGTAAGTATATATATAGTATAGTATTGTATATAATAGTATATTTATATAAGGTATAATTATTAGAGCTATATATAATATATTATAATACTATATTATATATTAGGTAAAGAAACTATAATATAATATTATATACTACTATATTATAATCATTTTAATCAATATTAGCAGGCTAATGTAATCTCTGGGAGGGGCCTTAAGGGGTGAATTGGATCACCTAACCCGAAATTAGACACGGGTAACTATTATGTAGTAAGTGTATGATAGAGATATATTGTAGTTAACGATGACACAGAGTTAATCTAAATTAAGTATTTATGTATATAGGGTCACAGTTTAGACGCTATGAAGATGTTATTAGATAACAAATACAATACTAGTAGTATATAATTAGCAGTTTTCAAAGTGCTTAAGAAACGGATATAAACTGGGTTACGTATACTTTAATAGATTAATACATAGATTAGTATTATAAATGGTATCTATATTAAGTACTAATCATTAGGGGATGGATATATAGACTATATGGATTATTGTTAGATACTACGTTACAAGTAACAGTTGTGGCCCCATCTTTTAAATAGAGAAAAGTTTCAATACGCGATTTATTTTCGTTAATTATGATCTAATCGTTAATATCAACTTTTCCTAAAACAAATTAACCGTTAAGCCCGTTACTACCTATCTACAATTTAAGCGTTTATCAGTAAAAGGAATGGTATGGCGGAAGTTAACGATTAACCTTCGTATAATAAACTCTAGCGTTAGCAGCGTTCTTTCGTTATAACTAATTATTTTTTTTTTCTTTTTTTTTTTTTTTTTCTTTTTTTTTTTTTTTTTTTTTTTTATTTTTTTTTTTACTAGTTATAAAAACCCATTAACACTATTATTACCATTATTAACTCGGCACAGAGGTCAGCGAGATTGCCGTATTTCAATGGAGGGTAGGTTGTTCAGGCACTGCTACATAATAAATCAATTCACATTACCATACCATATGCTAGCAAAAGATTCAGTATCTCGGGGCTTGGGCAGCATCGCACAATCACCACTCATGAGCGTCAGAGATATAATAATTAGAGCTGCATGTGGAGGATAACTAGGTGAACACAATTTTCATTGTATCAAGTGAAACTATATAACGAAGAAGGATCAAAGGACCAGAAGTTAAGTTTAATTCATATATTAACTATTTTAACTATAGATTTTAATATATCTTATATGTTTGAATGTGAGAATTCTAATGTAAATACTAAGGTATAACTAACAATTTAGTATATCATAATAGTTTATCAAATTGAACAAACATAATTAACTAGGTCTGCGTAGATAATATACTAGTATATAATTTAATATCCTTAAATTATGCAATTAATATCATCATAAGTATTTTATCAGTTTATTATAATTGCAAGACTTATAGTATTATATCTATAGTTATTAATTATCATAATTATCATAGTAGCACCATTCTTTTCTCTCATGTTGCGGGTAATATAATTAGGAATTAATCTATTTTGGTCCAACATTAACAATGTAATATTTAATATACTTTTAACTTATCTTTCAGCTATAGGTAGTTCTATGTCTAGTGGGAGTGGCATAAGCAGAAACTGACAGCGTACCCGTGGAGCACCAGTGTTGAGTGAGCGGCATATGGTTTATCAAGTGGTGCGGCTAACAAAGGCATGTGGTAGCCCATGAGAAGACAACACATCCTTGGTATCGTGGGGTCATAACAGTAACAAAAGATAATATCGTTCTATTCCGACTAGAACCTAAGGCAAGACTGTCGACTCAAATGCGATAATTGTCATTCGTAAGTATAAATGAGTGTAAGGCTATAAAAGATGAATAATTAAGTACTATAGTGGTCAGTAGGTCGCTATGATAGCGGATGATATTATAGTTGTGTGCCGTGTGTGGTTGTTAGATGTGTGTGTGTGTTGTGTTGTGCGTGTGTAAGTGTGTGTGTATGAGTGATTTAGGTGTGTGTGGAATGTGTGTGTGGCAACAGTGGGTTATGTTATAGGTTATTTGAGCTTAATTTGGTGTAATACTGGAGATATTGCATTAAAATATCTATATACTAGAATATTTAATTATAGTATATTTGATATATAGCCATTTTATCATTGAACTAACTATTGGCTTATTAGTACAGGATATATATACTATACAGAATCGAATGAATTAATAACATTTATTAAATTAAAATAATTAATATGATAACTTAATATCTATGATAATTTTTTTGAATAAATTTCCCGATGTTATATTTTTTTCATAACTGAATCACAAATTATCAAGTAAAGCCATATCCACCAGTTATGGAAGTTAACACAACGTATATAATTCATAAATTAATAAGTAATATATTTAAACTAATAGTGCCAGGAATGATAGAGCATCCTTTCGTATACTAATAGACATTGGTAATTACACTAGAGATAGTGTTAATTGGAAAAAAAGAATGATCTCGCGCACGTCCTTATATATTATTATATTATAAACAGAATTTAGTATACTTGGCTTACGGGTTACGTTTCCCGAGTTTTTTTTGATGGATCTATAGTGTCCTATTATATTTTAGCCTATTTACCAAGAAGCCTGTGTTATGTATGATGTAGTAATAAGGTATTTCGCAAGACATTTTTAATTTTTATGGTAATTATATATAAAGATATATAAAAAGGGGCCCTTAATTGTCGTTCCATTGTTTCTCATGAGTTGTCATACAGAAGAGATGCTGTACGGAAGAGGAACCGCCAAAGGATACCATTAGAAATTAATAGTTAGCCTCTGGAAAGGTCAATTTAAGTAACAAAAAACTATTCTGGGGTAAGTTTTTGGCATTGGGAGAGATGGATGCATATTTGGTAGAAGTTCCGCGGGAGTTACTAATTATTCTTTAATATAAGGGGATTTCGTAATTTTTTGATAGTTTACAGAGAGAGAGAGGCACTGAGTGAAGGATTTGGGATTCGGGAACACACCGGGAAAGATCACCTTCGGGATTCGATCCGCTTAAAGTGGGGGAAATTAAACATACCCTCAAAAATAATGGGGGAAGCATCCTAGGTAAATCTTGGCTTTTTGCGGTCTGGCGGCTAAAAACTCTATCGTTAGGTATGAGCGCTGAGAGCAAATTCCTAAAACAAGGCATGTAGCACGCATGGGGTCATTTGATAGATATCTATATTATCAGAGTATCATTAAAGAGGGGAGCGATAAAGATTATGACTTGAACGTTGGTGAGTGTAGATCTATGGCCACAATTTGCTTATAGTATGATGTAAGAGTATTAGAAATGCCTTAGATGGGCCCTTCTTGTCTAGCCTAACCATTGACAATGAGTTGAAGAACGTCAAAGTGGGTCGATCTGGTTGGGTGGCGACTGGCGGTTAAATGCGTGCATACATAGGGTGTTTCGTTGGTACACCGCGCACTCTTAGTATTTGGAATTTACGATTTCAGTCAGTCGTTTTATGGTGTAAGGATCATCGGATGGTGTTAATCTAAGTACGGGGTATTATTACGGGTTACGTTTTTAATTTGGGTGGTGAATTGAATATTAATTTTAGTGTTATAAAAGATGATACATACCTATAATTAATTTTACAAGTTAAGTATAAAGAAAGATATATTTAGATTATTTTACTGATATAACCAAAAGTTACGTTCTGAGGGTATATTAATTATTATATTAATCACTAATATTCTAGATCTAATAAGCTATAAATAAGTACATAGAAGAGAGTTATAACTTAATATACGCTTCTTTTCATAATTTTACTAAATAACCATTAACGACTCAGAATTAACCCTAGTTCAGCCCAACTTCTGCTTTTCCCGCGAACTTTTCGAAAGATAAACTAGGAGCATTACCCAGTAAGCTTATACAGCTGCCGGTGAAAAGAATTCTCAACTCTGAAATAGTTTGCTCACTAGCAAGTTGGAATAGTGTTTTTTCTCGGTGATATCTGACACAAAACGGGGCTTGTTGGTAATTTTTGAGTCAGATTCTGTTCCTCAACTCTCTCACAAAATTTGATATACACACTTCTTATATGGTAACCATTGTTTTGCAAATAAAATTAGTATTTTTTAAATATTTTGGCAAAACAATTTAGAAATTATTTATAATATTATAATATATTAATATTTTATTATACTTATAAGTCAGTCAACTAACTTAATATACTATAACAAGCATCAAGGAATTAATACTCAACACTCATTAAAAACTTCAACACAACAACAATCATAGTTAAACATACAGACGTAATGAACTTTGGATAAATAAGCAATCAAAAAATACGTTTAAAATCAAATAAACTTAGGCTGCCATTACTTAAGTAACGTCCAATAGGTCAAGTCTGGCCATTGTTTTTAGGTTAGTGTATCTAAGAGGCAAGTGTAATTAAAAGTTGTCCTTTTGGTATTCAACTATGTGTATTCACGGTAATTCAAAAAAACTTTAATATTAATTATAATTAAAACATAAATCAAATTTTCTATAAAAAAACAATAAAACATACCAGGCTTCTAATTCAGTTAACCACGCTCTACAGAGGGAAAAGAAAAAACCAACTATTAAAACAAATTAACTTTTCCTCATTTTTAAGCAATAAAACCCTAAGAGAGCTGAATATATAGAGAATGAGACTTCTCAAGATAGAGACAACTAGAAGTAAGTTAGACAAAGGGTATTCAAAGCAAGGTTCTTTACAGCAGAGACATAAGAATTTAGAAATTAACGTAATATTGTGATGTAAGACTTTGAATTATTAAATGGGTTATAGGGACGTATATATATAGATAATTATAGAACAATATTTGATACATAGATACAATTAATATATAAAGTAATGTTAGCGGAGTTTTTGAACCTTTATTCAATAGATTTCGAATCATATATAGCGTAATGATATATACTTACATGGATGCGGTGTGCATTCTAACAAAACCTAACATCTGAGAGAGGAATCATAAGTTGACTTAATAATATAGGATACAGTTGATTTTTATAAGGACATTATATATAGTGCAGGAATAGGAGGATGGAGGAGGTATGCGATAGAGAAAGAGGGGATAATTCGAGGGCTAATGGGTTTGGCCGTTAGGTAATTTATAGGGATCGGCTATAGGGACCCCAAGTTATGGGGGTAATGTTTCTTTAGAGCCACGTATTATATGGTTTTTTCAATTAAATCATTAACTTACCTTTCATCACCATTTTTACAAATTGGAATTTACGTGGTTGTGGTTTCAACGAAAGTAGAATCAACCAATGGTTACCTCCAGCTTCTTTCAATTTGGATTCTGTCTGTCTAGTTGTCTCTTACATTACCTCCGTGAAAAACTACTGTATAATATTTATCATTATTAATTAACTGTGAAATGTGCTCAATATATAGAAGAAGACTTGGGCGATGAAAAATCTGGAATAAATATAAACGAGTAAAGTAAATATTATAAAATTTATAACATATATATAAATAATATATTATTTCTAGTATAGATATATACCATTATGAGAGGAGCTAGTTTAGCTGAAATAATACTATTTTGAAAAAACGAAATAAAAATAAAGTTTAATCTCTAATTATTTCGAAACATCTAAGAATATCTTAAAATATACATATATATTATATATAAAATCTGGTATATAATAAGAAAAATACTTTTTATATATTAGAACTCTATATAAGAATATATAATTAAAGATCTAACGGTTACAACTCATAATAGGATGTAGGTTATAGGAAAAATATATTATAACATTATCGTTTAATAAGACCGATAATAATATATTTTCATATCCTGAATAATTTCAAAAGCAAACGTTGAAATAATTAAAAGAGTTATTCGACGTTACACACGACTCGTAAGTTAAAATCTCTAAAAAAATCAAAGCGCAGTCTAAGTAAGAAGATGGACATAACTTCTGGGGACTTTCGAACGGATATGCATGTTGGATAACATATACTAGTACTGATGCGTTTATAAGTTTTCTCAGGGATATGCGCGATGATTTATCATCTCCTTTGTCTTTTTTCGGTAATAATATCACATACTTCACAACCGGTTACTCAATTCATTTTGTTAAAACGCCATTAAGGAATTGTAATTCTATTTTTTAATAAATATAAACAGTTAAAATTAATAACAATATAAAATCACCCGAGAGTTCAGTTCCATTATATATTATATTAATATATTAATAATATAATAATATATTTTAATATATATTATATAATATTTATATATAATAATATATTAATATAATATATATATATGTATATATATATAATAATCGTTTTAAATCAATATAGATAGGCAAATATAATAATGATAATTCAAATTCACTTTTTTTTCTATTATTATTTGTTATTAAAATTCTGTATAAATTATCCGTTCTACAATATTTAATGTTAGGTCTTTCATTGTTCTCTTTAATTTTAGTTTACCACAGGTTAGTAAAAACCTATCATAGAAACCACACCAAACGATATCGCAAATT